>JBCHJU010105219.1:0-10717 GCA_039654505.1 Plocamopherus imperialis | reverse complement strand
ATAATAATAATAATAATAATAATAATAATAATAATAATAATAATAATAATAATAACAATAATAATAACAATAATAATGATAATGATAATGGTAATAATGATACAGCAAAAATGTAGGCTCTACTGTTCATCATAGAAATGAAGCACATGATCATAATTATAAGGGTGGCTATTCTAAAATAGGAGGGGAAAAAATCATTTTGAAATGGCTTTGCTTTCCTTCAGCTGAAACTCCTTGATGGGGCCTCTGTATTTGTTCGTCTCTGTGATGCAAGACGAGATGATGAACTAATGCAAGATGTTCCCTCTTCAAAACTGGTATGCAAGATCTTCTGTGTGTCAATATTATTTTTTAGTTCAAGCCATTCATTGCATTGCATGTATTTCCTTTGTAAATGGCCTAGTTTACCTCAGAAAAAGAAAAGAATATTTTCTTGTTGTTTTCCCTGTAAATGATGTCTTTAATTTAAATCCTCTTAAATAATGAAAAGATAATTTGATATATTCAAATAAGATTGTGCACCTCCACACACAATAAAAAATATGTTGTGAATTTTGAATGTTTACAAATAATATCACCATTGAAATGAAAAAAGATAATGTCAAAATGTCATTCAAAAGTAACTGAATTTTTTTTTTAATTATCATACAGCATCAAAAGTTTGTTGTTTTTTTTTTCATTTCCAATGTTTGTCAAAGGCACAAGTCAATGTGGATTTTATCCCAAGAGGTTTGGAAGACAAATATTCAAAAGAGAGGGCAGGACGACCATTAGCAGCTTTGATTCCCCAGGGACGACCAGTTGACCAATTCTTTGACAGTCTGCAAACCAAGTTTAAAAGTGTATGTTGCCAAGTTTTCATGAAAATTTTAGCCATAAGCAATTAATATTTCCAGCCACAGAGGATTTATGAAGCATTTATCCCAAAATATGTTTTCAAGTTTAGATGTTTTTTAGTCTGGACAGAGACTATAGTTAAATACTAAAATGTAGCCCCCTCAAGCCTTTCGGCTTATAGGGCCAGAGCTTATCCCAGTTTCCGTAGCATGAAGCAGACAGTGACAGATTAGATCTATCACTTTCTGAATAGGATGCTGGTCTATTGCAGAATACTTTCTCAGCCGAAGCTGTAGCCATTTTCACCTGGGTCGAGTGAAGCAACAGGGTAAATTTTCTTGCTTAAGGGAAAAAAAACTGGTTTGAACCAATGACCTTTCGGTCTGTAGCCCAATGCTCTACTGCAGAGCCACTACGCTCCCATAGTTTAATGCTATGAATATAAAAAATCATTGTAATTACAATGTAGCAGTTATAAGTAATTTTTTTTTTTCTTTTTTTCTTTTTTTTTTCTTTTTTTTTTTTTTGAACCCAGTGTTCTCTCTTCTTTCACAGATTTGATATTTTGCCTTATAAAATTAGGGGGGAATGCCAAACTTTAGCCTCTGTTATGTTTCCGTGAATGATAAGTGATTGTGATGATCCAAAAACATTTTACACTTAATACATATAAATCATAAAAAATTATCAAGGATGAACATTCTCATCATTTTACCATAGAATAAAATTTATGGCAGTCATATTATCATGATCAATGTTTTTAATTGCTAAATTTACAGGAATATTTTCAAAAGCAAAATGTTTACATAAGCCTTCAACATGAACACCTTTGTCCACATCTTTCTCACCACTAAATTCTTGTCATTTTTTTCTTTCAGCTGGTATACAAGCTTTATGAAGAAGGCACAATGGGTGCCAGTTAGTCATAACTTACAGATCGACTACTCTGGCATTGCAAGCCTCTTAGTCTCCATCTCTGCAAAGGAATGATACATAGGCAGAATGAAGAAAAGCTAGAAAAAGAAAAAAAAACCACCTCTTAGTGTAAATTGAAATCTCATTCATGACAAATTCTGCCATGAAATATTCAACAAGAGACATGAAAGTCAAAAGAGCAAAGCAGAATGTAGTGAAAGAGGACACAAAAGTCCTCTTGTAGAGAAAATATTCTATCATCTGTGTTTCATTTCTTACGTTCTGGACAGCAAGTCAACTCTTGCTTGTTTCTTTGTCGAGAGGATTTGCTGAAAAAATGAAAGTGGTTCAATGAGCCTCACTGAACAAAGATTTCATTTGTTTCAATTATGATCAAGCTGGCTGAGGTTTGGGAAATTAAATAACAGTCTTTTAAGGAGTTAACAGTTTATCAAGGAAGTCAGTCAACTGTGTGAAATATCCTGAGTGGTTCTCAGGATCTATGTGAGAGGGTTAAAATGCCTTTGGATGAGGTCTATCAAATAAATTTTATTTGAAGTTACAGAAATTCTGAAAAATTCATACAAATAATACATTCACAATGTTGATATTTGATGTATTAATCATGGTATGACTTTGAAAGATATTATCTTTGAACAATGGGGCTTAGCTCCAAACTTTGAATGGGCATACATACCATGTCTACAAGATATTTTCAAAACTCATGGCAAAGTAAATGAAAATGTTGTTCAAAGATCTGATGAAGAAGTAATTCTTCATCGAAAATGTTGTTCAAAGATCTGATCAAGAAGCAATTCTTTGTTGAAAATTTTGTTCAAAGATCTGACCAAGAAGCAATTCTTTGTTGAAAATTTTGTTCAAAGATCTAACCAAGAAGCAATCTTTTGTTGAAAATTTTGTTCAAAGATCTGACCAAGAAGCAATCTACACAAAGAATTGTAAACCTGTTCATATAAATATATGATGATTACTGTGGAGGTACGAAAGCATTTACATGATACAAACTGCAATAATTTATTGACACTTTTATTCCGATACAAGTGCATTTCTCTATGTGTCATTTCTTTACCATTGACTTTATAAATGCGGACTCAATGAGCCAAAGGATTTGTTGTTTTCCTGTGTTGAAAATGGATCTTTCACTTACAGTGATATTATAATTCTATATAACACAAACAAAATTTAAATAAGCTATGTGAGCAAATCAGCAATAGTAACCTCTATAGAGGAAAATACATACAATTATAACAGTTGTGCAATTTCATTTTTTACCTACTGACTTATTGGACAAGCTTCTTGTTGGCTTAAATATGTGACTATGAAAAACTGGGAAAGTGAAATATTATTTAGAATAAAATACTGACCTGCGTTCATGTAAATGAAAATGACAAATGTGATAATTCCTTCATTGATGGATATTTCTAATTCTAATTCTTCAATAGATCAACCACATAATATAAAAGATGGATGGGTCATACAGATGACTATTGTTATGGATCCCTCTTTCATGGACATTTTCAATTCTAATTCTTCAGAGAATTCGACCCTATAATGTAAAATATGGACCATTCCAAATTTCGACTAAGGTTTCGCATGCTGGCTGTTGATGGTGAAATCTGAAAGATCATAAGATTAAGATGCATTCAAATAAGAAATGCAATATTCCCTGTGATACATAATGCCTCTTTTGTGGCCACAAAAAATGTAATATCAAAAAATTGTGATTGTTATGAATGCTAATGCTAGACTATCTTCTCTGTCAAAAAAATTTGCTTCATTATATACAGTATATCATATTTAACTTTCAATCACCTTCCTGCTCCTACTCCTGTAAACTGTGACTGATTACTGTAATATCTAGGAGTGTTATGAATAAGTATTCATTTCTATACATGCAATCAATGAATTCTATGGTCATCATTTCATCGGAATCTTCTTTTACTAATTACCGTTAGACTTAGACTAGGGATCTCCATTGTCTTGTCGTCCAACCTGCTGTCTAGACTATCTTTATGGTCTTGTTTTGAGCTCAAGGCTGGTGTTAAGTCAAGTAAGATCTTTGATATGTATTGTTGAAAGTGTTGTCATTGGTCTGAGTCTGTTTTAATGTTTTTTGTTTTGAGAAATACATTTCCATCACTTTGTTCAATGGTACAGAAGTATCCTGTTAAACACATGGTGCTCAGGAGTCGGGGTATCAATAGTATCATGCATTTAGGAGATGCATGTCTTTGTAAGAAGTAATAAAAAAATTGCTAGCAGGTTCCCTTTATTTGGAAAAGACTGAGATGTTTCCTTTGACTACACAGACGACCTGCGTATTACTCTCTCTCTCTCTCTCTCTTTATTGCACAGGCCTTGAACCAAGGTATGTATGCCTGCTCCATAAGCTGGGTCTGTGTCCATCAGTCATAACAGAGGTCCCACCTTTCTCTCTCTCTTACACCCTTGCTGATCAGCTTGCATGTTTGTTTTTTTTTATTTTATTATCTTTTTTTTTTTTAACAGAGAAATCCCAATAGAACCATAAACAAAAATATGGAGTACAGTACAATAGATAGATCTAGTACATGTACTTCGAGTATAAGACATCCAGTAGCACAATGAAACATTGCAAATTAAAAATATCGCAACCCATAGGCTAGGTCTGTGTCCACCAGCCGTAATTGAAAGAGTGCCTCCCCCCACCCCTCCCCCATCCCCATATCTGTCGCTGTCTCTCTCTCACTCTCTGTATCATAAAGACCTAGAGCCAAGATATAGGCCTTCCCCCGAGCTAGGTCTGTGTCCATCAGTTGTAACAGAGAGGTCCATTCTCTCTCTCACTCCTTGCTGATCAGCCTGCGAGTGTATCGTATAAGCCTACAGGCCAAAGCATAGGCATATTGTATAGACCAAGAATGGCAAGAGTTCTTGCTGAATGATATTGGTGACATTCTCCGGCAAGAATTACAAGAACTATCTGATCTGTTTAAAAATTTATTATCAACCGATTTCAAAGCGTGTGTTTAGGCGATGTAGTTTGCATTTAAAGTATATGTTTTTAACTGGCGTTTAACAGGATACTCCTACTACATGTGTATATCATTGTGACACTCGAGTGTGTGGCTGAAGAGCGCTATTTGCTCTTAGTATTGGAAGTGGATAGAGGCCTCTTGTCACATTCTTCTTACAAAGATCTATTGGAGATTATGACCATGTATAAGATATTCAGAACTCTTCTCCGTTGTTTTCTGTGAAAGGTGGCAAGTTTGTTAATGTCATGTTGTTTTTTGTTCGCACCCACCAGTTGGTCTCCTATTAGTAGATTTAGCGTATCTGTATCATGACCATATACTTTCATTTGAGTAAAGACATCCAAATGGGGAAGATCAGAGATGCAGCTGAGGCTAACAGGCGACAAGTTTTAAGTCAAGTCAAAGGCATCATAGACATGAACTTTTAGTTTGTGTAACATTTTATTTACATGTAGGTTTTTGTTTTCATTGAGTGCCATACAAGTAATTCACCTTTACTTTTACTCTACAGTTTATTGTGACCAGCTTTTTTTTTTACAGGTCACTGGTTTGGGTTTTTTCTTTTCTAGAATCATTCTCAGGAAACAAATGCTTGTTACTGCTTTCATTTTATTCCTAAAATTCTGCAGCTGTTTTCTCTTCAATTACAAATAATATATTTATTTACACAGTTATTGTATACTTTGTCATCTACTGAAAATTTATACTGCAATCTTATACCATACATATTTGCTTTTAAAAATTAAGACCATATGCCACCATGCCTGAGAGGCAGTGAGAAAAAAACTGTGTTCCTCTTGCAATAAGTAATTATTACATTGCCTTGAGTAATCCTCTTTTACATCATCACATTGGAATCTGAGTAGGAAAAGTCACTATTAGTTCTCTCTTCTGTGCAACGATTCATCACATACCGCTTTATAAATGTATCACTCATATTCATGCAATTTTTTTTATAATGCCAAATTAAAAGAAAAAGAAATACATTCATATAACTTATATAACTTCTTCTTCTCTCATGTTAATTCCAGTTTCAGTTGCTGAAGATTTAATGGTCTTATTCCTCTGTTAATATAATTTTGTCATTACTTTGGGTGTCAATCACCTTTCAACAATGTAGTCAGTAAAATCTAGTGATTAATAATTTATTATTTTTGCCAAGGATATAATAATTCACAAAACTGGTTACTTTACCCATTAACTATATTCTTTAGTCAGTCTCCCACGTATCCATTTCTCATGGTTCCATAGTCTTATGGTAATAGCTGCTAAATGTATTTTTACACAGAATAGCTAATATTCAATTGAGTCAACATTTACCAATCCTATCAGCCTAGTGCTTGTATACAGTACGTACAACGTCAAAAGGCATAATATACAACATCTTCATCTTTTTTTTACTTTCACTACTTCCAGCCCATTTCAGTCCTTTAATTTCCATCCTTCCTCTTCTAATTAATCTTATGCTCTCCTCCACTTAACCATCATTCTATGTGGCATTCTAGAACATGTATACAGTTCAGTCCATATGTAATGGCTAGTGCTATAACGGCACCTCCTGGTGTAACAGCACTTTCCCCGAACCCCCTTTTTCCTTCTATTAAACAACAGTAAAAATTTACTGATGTAAAACATGCATGACCTTTATTTCTGTTATAACCGCACGACAGGTAGGCAGAACTATTAACAATATAGACATTGACAATTAAAAATTGTTAGTCCTACACTCAGAAGCCAACCAAAATGCCCCTCAAGTCCGTCAACAGTGTGTTGTGCAAAGTCATCACATAGATATTGGTCCGTATAACCTTACTGGCACCCGTCTTCTCTTCCTCCGTCCTTCTCCTTTTACCCACCATCTGCACCAAGTGAGCGCCTGTCTCAGTAATTTTTTTCTTAACAATTGGTGGTTTTTAATGTTCTCAGTAGTAACTGCACCCTGATATAACAGCACTTAAAGAAAAGTCCCATTTGTGCCGTGATATCCGAGGTATACTGCAGTTGGGTGAGCTGCGACCAAGGGGTCCCAGGTTCGAATCCCGGTGACAGGTGTGGCATTGAGTTCTCGCAAAAAGTTCTTTGCAAACCCACTGGTGCATAAAATGAGTAATTTGTCAACAGGTAATGGAAGATCTTGTCAGCATGCTAGAGTTATGCACCCGTAAGATGTCAGCTACTCTGTATTCTCCTTCTGGAACATTTAGACTATGGGTGAAAAAGGCCACTCAGTAAACCCTTTGTAAAACATTTTGTGCATGATTGAGTGAGTTTGTAGTATAAAGGTATAAGAGTAAGAGCTCTAAATTTTGTCTCTCTTACATTATCGTCTCCATCTTTTTTTTTTTTTTTGGCGCTGTCCATGCAGAGGCGATTTGAACTGCTCGTGCATACATGTATTCTTTACTTACTCAAACTTACTGTACATCTAATTTACATTCATCTACATTAACAGTTGCATTCACACTACACAAATATGCTTTCTCCTTATTCTTGTCCCCATTGGCAACATCTCCATTGTAATCTTAAATTAAAAGTTCTGCCTTGATGATAATGTACGTTTCAATTTTACATTAACTCTACCAATGGTATTGCGCTCAGTTCATAAAATCTTGTAGAGATAGTTCTGTCTCTTGGAAGAGATTTTTCATTATTATTTATTTCATCATCATTATTATTATCATTCTACATACATTGTTCTTTCTTTTTTGGATTCTCAATGATTTTACGTTAATTTTAATTGCTGATACTATGTTTTTAATTGATAATATCATATATACACACACATACATATGAATTTTTACAATTACTATTCCTCTTTCTGTATATTGAACCAGTTTAGTCCACTTAAAGTCAACATATTTTAAATCAATTTTCACTTAAAATCAACAGCAGTAATAGACTTCTTTTATTACTGTAGTCAGCTGAACCCTTTGAAGGACGTTGCCTCTTGGAAGTTCATGTGGAGCAACACTCAAACTCCTGCTTGTGAATTAGACTATCCCTTTTTCTTCTTAACCTTTATCTTTTTACTTCAATTCAGATAATATCAACTGCTTTGGAAGAGCTTATATAGTGTATGGACCTTATTCATGATTTGGTGGAAGCAGCTGAAGCGTCTAAGTCTAAGCCTATTAAAATAGGCTAATGAACTAATTAGGTACACTTAATTATAAAATGGCTGATGGGAAGGCAATTAGTTCAAATGTCTAAACTCCTTTGCTTTCTAAATCATGTACATCATATCATCCTTCCCACTTCCAGTATTTTCAGAACTTGAGTTTTATGACACTAAGGGTTTATGTCTTCTTGAACAACATAAATTTGAATCTTGTTTGAAGTCAGCAAAATTTCTCCAGTCTGATGGCAATGTTTTCAACTTTAAGTGGACTCCCTGTACTCATACTATAAAATGATTCATCCTCCTTACCTTACATTACTAGAGTAAATAAAATAAAATAAGGGCAAAGGTATAAAAATAGACAAACCATGCGTCACTTTAACTTTTTGCTGCTTGGATGATTAATGTTTCAAGAACTGATAAAGATGATGTTTAATGTCAACAAACCATATCATTGAAATCAAGGAGAAAAAGAAATAAAACTGTCAAAATTCCCTCAAATTTATGACAAGAATAACTGTCTAAAACTCTCCGATAACATAAAACCATGCAAAAGAAAAGCAAGAGGCCACGGTGAAAAACGGACTGTTCTCACAGCAAGAACTGATGATGATGATGATGATTGCAGTTATATAGTACTTTATCCCTGTTGTCAATAAGCTCAAATTAAGCGCTTTACGATATATTTCCCCTAGCAGGCATGCCCCCTGGGGAGCATACAGTAAAGTGCAGTGTGCAGCCCATTTGGCACAACAATGCCAGCCTATTGCCAGGTATCCATTTGACACCTGTCGGGTCTGCACTCATTTTGTCAAAACTCAGCTCAAATGTGGAACGCTCTAACAGCTGACACTGCAGACACAAGCTCCCAAGGCATATTTAGATGAATGGTTGATGTGATTTTGAGGGATAAGTCGTTTTCATGTGTAGATTGACATGTGTGGCCAAGGATTTATGAATTATGAATTGGTGTCCCTAGGTGGGATTGCTGCAAGTCAACAATGATGATGATCAAAAAGCACTGAGGCACTCCTCAGACCTGTAAGTGATTCCAAAGGGCCATAAAACCCAACTTGTCCCTAAAACTGACACCGCCGAACAGGTTAAAGTGAAATAAAGTTGGGAATAAGGAGGCCATAGGTATGAAGTTAGCTAATTATTTTCTTCTAAGTGAGCAGAATTCCAACATAAAACTTACTTTTTATAACTTCAGTGCAGTATGCAGTGTAGCTGAAAACATTGCCCGACTCCTTAAGCTGCACAGATTGGACATAAAGCTCTCAAAAACTCTGATGATATGTCAAAATATCAATAAGCTGATGAATATCAGTTAATGCATTTGTTATTGCATGTGGTCTACAACTAAAATTCTATGTATATGTACTGAAGTTCATGTAATATTCATATATATGCTTATACCAGTTATACTAGCTGACATGCTCATTTTGAATGATGAGACAATCATTTCCTTATTGGCATACCCATGCCAGTAGTCAGTGAAACCTGCCATTTCTTTGGATTTCCATAACAGTAGTCAGTGAACCATGCCATTTCTTTGGATTCTCTCTCTTTTCATTATTCAAATAAATTATCCACTTATTAAATACGCTGCAGACAGTACAAGCAATAGGACTGAACAAAAACATTGTATACACAAGACCAAAAATCCATAACTATTTCCACAAACCACTGATTCCTGAAATCTCCTTTCAGCAAAAATAAGCTTAAGACTTTTTTTTGACAATATCTGTATTTCAATTTATTTTTACAGCAAATATTAAGTAAGTAAAATATGCACATGTATAAATATATACATAATTTTATGACTCAGAACTATCAGAGCATCCATTTTCATCATAGTTCTCCATTAAAGATGCTAGAGCTGAATTTTTAGGAGTGGAAGAAGTTGATGCAGATGATGCCATCTTTTGATTCAGTTCACAAGAAGGTAGGAGAGAATAAGAGGAAATATCGCAGGGCTTTGCTAAAAGTGGGTTAGAATAATTACTGTTCTTTACTTCTTCATCTGTAATGGAAGAAGAATTTGTATTTTTGTCACTAACTGTTGTATGTGATGAAGCAATAATAGAATCATCAGTGTGTGGTTGTATCCCCAAAGAATTCTTACCAGAAAATTTTAGTGGATGAGGGTTAAAGTTTATATTTACATTTCCAGCAGATATGCCTTCTTCTTTGAGTAAACTTAATTTTTTAACATTCATTGATTTTGCCAAAGAAGTGCTTTTATGTAGGATACCACATTTAGAACGTTTACACACTTTTGAGGATTTTACACGAATCCCCAAGGATGAAATATTGGATCGAGAAGCTTGAAACATATTGGATGACACTCCCACTTTGAATGGGTCTTTTCCTGCTGTTCTCAAAACCTGAGAAAGTCTGTTCTTAACTTGATGGGCATCATTTTGCATTTTAGGGTCTGTTGAACTGCTATTTGTGGATGATGATGAGGATGATGGAGTAGTTATTCCAGAACTTGATGAAGTTGACTCAAACAAAGGTCTCTGCTCAATACTGCGACGTTTTTCTTTCTGTTTATCTTCATAAGCTGAAAAATAAGTAAACGAATAATGAACAATAATGAATCATACTTGTAAAAAGATCATAAGCAACAAAATTGTATCACTGGTATCAAAAAGATAATGACAACAACAAAAACAACATTAATAATAATATTAATGATATTAATAATAATAATAATAAGAATAAGAATAAGAATAAGAAGAAGAAGAAGAAGAAGAAGAAGAAGAAGAAGAAGAAGAAGAAGAAGAAGAAGAAGAAGAAGAAG
>JBCHJU010105108.1:0-10717 GCA_039654505.1 Plocamopherus imperialis | reverse complement strand
TCTGACAAAACACCTTTATGCCCATAATTTCGTAAGTTTTACACAATGTCGAATAAAAAGCCACACAAAGTCAAGTTTAATCTTATTTTATATACTTATGTAAAAAAATATGAAATTTAAAGTGTGGGTGTTGAGATATAGACAGTTAAACTAAAACGCGATTTACTCGAAACTGCTTTTTCGGCTTGAAGGCGTTTTGTCAGATCACGTTAGTATGGGCAGGTGGCCGCTAAGGCAGGTTTGACTGTATATATGCAAATGAGACGTCCTAGTTTATCATTCAACTCCAGTAGGATAATTTGTATATCCTGCCTATCACAGAACATACTGAAGTCTGCGAGGACAGAAATCAAAATCCAAAACCTTTGAACTGATGGTCAAATACAACAGACAATGAGCAACCTGTGCTTCACTCTGCCCAATTAATTGTGGATCCAAAGAAAAAAAAAAAGGAAAAACAGGGGTCAGATAAAGAGAAAAGTGTCCTAACCAGAAGATAAGCCCAACCAGAGAAGACAGATGGAGGTAAATTACTTTACTGCTGACCTGCAAACTGTGAAGCAGTAACCTTAACCACTGGAATGAAATGCCTGGCCTGAATCTGTCTATGGAAAAGTGAAAACAAAAACAAAACAAAGACAAAACAACAATACAACACATACATACAAATATATATATACCAGCAGACAAAATCCAACAAGAAAGGGACATAACACCAGACAAAATCCAACAAGAAAGGGACATAACACCAACCTAGCAGACAAAATCCAACAAGAAAGGGACATAATTATAACACCAACCTTCTGACTCTGTTGAGTCCTTGTCCACTGCCTGCTTTTCAAGTTGCGGAACGGCTTGCTCAGATGCAGCTGACCTTTGTCCACTTGGTTGGTTGGGAATCATCGAGGCAATTGTACTCGCCTCTCCTGAATGTTTCTGTAAAAGGAACTTCCCAGATAACTGGAAATTTCCATTCAAAATTCTGTTTTAATGACTACGAATATCTAGTTTACATAATATGCGATTATCATTGCGTAACCTAAAAAACAAACAAATATGCATACACACAAATACAAAAACCCAAACAGAAAATTGAGAAAACAAAAAACAAACTATACAGTTAAAAAGGTATGATAATAAAAAGAAAAGAGAAGGAATTCAAAAACAATATGAGAGCTTACAATTAAAATCCATGCAATTAACACACTGCTCTTGAGCAAGTAAACAAGGGCAGACTTTGCTACATGTACATATATTAACCTAGAAAAAAATATATTATTAATTATATTAAATTCAGTTCAATTCAAAACACTTTATTCATCCCAATAAGTTATATTACATTCTGCACACATATATATGTATATATATACAGTAGTGTGGATAGCTCAGTGATAAAGACACTTGAACACCAATTTCGCTGTGCAGGCTTGAATTTCAATCCAATTTAATTAGCTCTGTATTGTTCCACCCCCTTACCGTGTGGTACTTTGAATGAGTACCTTGCTCCATCAGGGTCCCATATGTGTGCCTTTGCAAATGTAAAACTTAAGAGCCCTTGGTGACAAATTGAAAAGAGCATGAAGTATCAGTCATCACCACATTGCAAAGTTCAGTTCCATAATTACCAAAAAGTCCTTAGGCCTTTCAGTGTCTTACACCCCTACAACCTCTCATATATATGTAATTCAGGCTTATTGAGCTGTACATTACTCAAAATTCTAGCACGAGAGGGAAAGGAAAGGCATGCTTTAGCATTTACACTCGCCATAGAATATTAACGTTACTTCAAGATCGTCAACTCTGATTCCAAAGGAAGAGAACTTTTTTCAGCACTTACACTGGTTAATCACAAAGGCTGCCATTTAATTAGAATGGACATGTTCCTCATAGCCTGATACAGTGCTCACCGCTTATAAGAACACCGCTTATAAGAACACATCAGCTATAAGAACGATTTTATGCCTTGCAGAATTCTTTCCTATTTATTTCTATCGGTTATAAGAACGCAACATCGGATATAAGAACACCTGATGACAGCTGTTTCCTCTGTGAAGCCTCTGTCAATAAACTTAAGTTGAAGCAATTTTGCCAGAGGTAACAGAGGACAACAATTTCCTATGGTGGCACCTGCACAAAGGCATGTGTACGGCGTTTTGACACTCTATTACACCAGGCAATAATGTAGCACTGGTCTGTCACCTCCCACCCTGCCTTCCACCCTTGGCAGCATAAGCTAGTGATTGCATCAAACCATACGATTGGCGACTTATCAATCGAGATCGACGTCTGGATCTCATGAGTTCTTTGATGACACAACCCGGTAAGCAGGCAAGGGAACAAATAATAAAGGACAAAGTGTAGACGACGAGGTGTAAGGGTGGGTCGGATGGATGGCTGGTCAGACAATGATCGGCCCATTTCACAATACGTTTACATGAATGTGTGAATTAGTTTATGGGGATGGGAATGTCTGCACAATCAAATCAGTAATGATGATGATGATGCCCACAGCCATTCCAGCATATACTGATAGTACAGCCCCTCCTTCATAGCGCTTAGCACACCTTGTTTCTGTTCCCAAACTGAACATCGGTTATAAGAACACATCGGATATAACAACACCTGAGCTCCTGATTTGAGGTGTTCTTATAAGCGGTGTATTATGCTGCTCAACAAAAGAAAGGCATTCCCTGAATTAGGCTTCAAAGACACACAGATTTTCAACATGCTGCAGTTTCAGAGATAATACAATACACAATACATAATAAACTCGGTAAAATTGTGTGGGATGTAAAAAGAAGAATTATGTTATTGATTTAAACTCACACAGTCAAGAAATCTTTGAATTATCACTCCCGATGACACAAGTGACTCTGTAAGACGTATGAAGACTAGCACTGCTAAAAGTGCCTAAAACCTGAGCATTGAGGCAGTCAGACGACAAACTGAAGCATAATTGGCATGGCTCTCCACTCTTCTATCAGGGCATTGAAAGTTGATTCAGGTTTTCAGAAGCGATAACTAAATTTCAGAGTCAAATTCATGGCATGGGAACTCCATGAGGTTGAAGTTCCCTGAACTTGACGGCAAGGACCAATGCGTCACAATTTTGTTAGTAAGATAAGCAGCAAGGTTAAAATATTGCGCCATTTCTTTGCAATTGAGGAATGACGGCGCCTGAGGTATGATAATGTTCTCCACATGACTGAGGACAATTTAACGGGCTCATCTCGATAACATGTAAACATGTAAGCATGTAAAATTCACTTGTGTCATTGTGAGAAATGGCTCCCCGCACCACTATACTTTCTCCTCCAAGAATTGAGGCCTCAGCAACACAAACATCTGCACACTTTTCATTTTGATGATGGCAGACTCAGTAGTGGCAATTGTGACATTGAGGTGAAAAAATGAGCCATTACAGAATTACTGAGAAAAGAAACGGCACAATATTTCAACAAGAAGAAGCCAGACCCCAGAATGAGGCATATGTATTTACACCGACAGCATCTTAAAGTATTCAGCCAATGTAAACCCCATGACAGCTTTGAAATTGACTTATCACCCCTGCAACCTAACTCAGGAATCCGATGCCTTGGAGAAAGAGTGGAAAGCTATACTAGTTGCTCCAATATGCCATCCAATTACCCCCCCCCCCCTCCCGTCCAAAGGTATTCTTCTATAAATATAGTACAATACAATAACACACACATTTAAGTTGTAATGCTTACCTTATCATAAATATATGCTTTTAAATTGTCTCCTGAATCTACATTGTCTCTTGAATCTGACGTGGTACTGGAATCTGACTTGGATGCAGGATCTAACATACTTGGGGAATCGACCTTGCTTGGGGAATCGACCTTGACTCTTGAATCTAAATTGTTTTCAGTTTCGGCCCGCTTTGCCCTTGGGACACGGGGTGGCAAGTTTGGTTTCTGACACGTGGCAAGATGTTCAGACAAGGCTTTCATGTCTGACGTGAAAAACTTGCAATGCCTAGGACAAAAAGACACAAGCTCGAAATCATTTTTTGAGGCTTTGTTGTCCTTTTGCACAAAGGCACGGAGGTCTCTGGAACGGGCATGCATTTGAATGATATGCTTCTTTATAGATGAACACTGAACATATTTTTTCAAACAAAAGCAACAAATGAAAGTATCCTCCAGTCTTGGTCTGAACCTGTTGCTATCGTTTTCATTTATCCCATCATAATTTGTCTCTAGCCTCTGAATCGTAACTTTGGGAAAACGCTTTCCACAGAGGATCTGTGAAATTTGGACTTCATCCTTATTTTGGCTATCAGATTCAGTCATTGATTCTTGTTCGGACACATGATCATATTCTATACAAGCATCATTCTCTAAATCTGCTTTTTGAAAAGCCTCATTATCATCTGAATCGATGTAAGTAGTTTCAACATTCTGAGAGGAGTCCACTGAAGCATTCGACTCCTCTTTTATCTTTGAAATATGGTTTTCCTCTAAATTGGACTTCTTTTCCCTTGGTCGTTGATCAGTCAAAAACTCATTTGCAGGCTCATGCTTTACAGAACTGGAAATATTATCTGTGTTTGGGGGACGGTTCGATTGCATTGGTATGTCGACAATGTCCTTCTTCGAATCTGCATTTTCAGATACACCATGAGCAGTTGAATGGATTACAGCGATTTCTGCACTTGGAGACAGATTAATTGAGCAATACGGATCAAAATGTACCCAGTTTTTATCATCCACTGTTCCTCTAGTAGGAGTGATTGGTTTATAATTCTGATCCATAGCCATTGTATCCGAGACAGGGCTGGTTTTAAACTTGAATCCATCTCTCTCTCTACTGGGTGACTGAAAGGACAGCAGACATGGATCAGACAGGTTGTGACTGCCTTTATCAATCTCATTATCTATGTGGGGATTGAGAGTGGCGCCAGACACGGCTGTGCCACTGGTTCCACCCCCCGCCAATGCTCCAAAACCAGTCGTGTCCAATTCTTCCTTGATCCTTTCCATGTTGGTATGAAGAGATTGCTATGTGTCAACATTCAACCTGGTATGAATACTATACTATAGATTACATGTGTCAAACATTAAACGTGACGAGTAGACACCACCACATTCGGTCCTTCTCTGGAGATTTTCTTCGTCTTTTCAACATAATCCTCTAGGTTTGAAGTATTCCTGCCACGAAATAAAGAGGAAAGTAATTTGTAAATAAAATACATACCTTCAGGAGATAAATAACATTCATAATTAGCAATGAAGAATTTATATAAATAGCATCAATGTCCACTGTGTTCTCAAAGCACTTGACAGTGGACATCATTATAATAAAAACATGAGGAAGGCATAGTATTTATATACTTGAAATACTGCATGGTTCATATTAAGATATTTACAAGTTAAAGAGAGAAACATAATTCATACAATATCAGATTATCGTTGTGGGACCATTTCAGTAAATTGAAAACATTGACATAATAAATAAAACTGTTGGGACTTTGAAAACCAGACATAAAACATTAAAAAGGCTTTATAAAATAAGTAAGTCTTCAGGCGCTTTTAAAAAGCTTCAAAAGTTTCGTTTCTCTTTAAACAAAAGTTGATATATTATTCTATAAAACTGGTGCCGAATTGTTGAAAGCCCTCTCACTGATTACCGATTGGTTAAACGGAACATAAGGGCATGACGTTTTGGGGGCATTTAAGGCCAAAAAATGAATATTCACCTACTAATTTCCTAATATAAAATATCGGTATTAGTGTTTGAGAAAGCATCCAAAATGGGCATAGATCTAGGTCAGTATTAAGACAGATAAAAAGCTTCGAAAATGCTTCTGGAACTACTTTCTGTTTGGTCACGTGATTCAATTATATTTAGTCACGTGACGTCAATATTTAGGCTCTAGTTCCATTGTTCCCACTTATTGTTATATGATGTCGCTACCATGTCTTTCACTGTGTTTGATTTAGCCGTTTTAATCTCAAATACCTGTTTCTAACCACTGGCTTCGAGGAAAAAATGTACTTGTGGATTTTAGTGATGCAAATTGTAAATGTGATATTTTTATGTTTAAAGGGATTTTGTTGGAAGTGTGACAACATGCAGTGCCACCGAAAAAAAAAAAAAAAAACTATCAGAAAGAACAGAATCATGGTTTTCTGCCAGTTGCCTTTCTTATACAAGTATCATTAAATTAAAACCTATTTCTGGGTTAACGGCTACTGTAATAAACTTTGCAGCAAAGAAACTGAAATTAGTGAACAAACTGTTGTGGACTGGTACAATTTTTTGTAGGGAAGTGTGTGTAGATATTTTAGACGGTAGTGATGATAGAACAAGAAGAGGCCAGGCCTGACGAATAGCCATTTCGTCTAGCCGTCAGACCTGAAGGCTAGCCTTTGCCATAATGAAATGAGGGCCAAATAATGGCTTTTCGGCAGGCCTGACCTCTTCTTGTTTTTGTCAGTAACATCTACTCAATCTGTCAGTCAGCGTTGTTTTCCGCGGGCGCAGACTAATTTCAATCATGCACGTATAAAAAATATCAATACTAATACAGTGTGTACATTGATATATTTCTGTTCAAAATAAAAATGAAAACCTACGGTAAAACATCGAAAAATCGCTGTGGGGAGTTATACTGTACATTTAAACAAGAATCTAGGTCTAGTTTTGATTTCTTAACACTCATTAAACTGACCAGCTGGTCACCTCCCAAGATCAACCTCTGACCTACTTTCACTGTGCATGAGGTCGCCGACGCCTGCCATGCTAGCCCACATTGTAGGCCCAAATGAGAAAAAAGGCCGGGGCACACAGAAGATCGAGTTTTAGCCCGCGACTATAGCTAGCTTTGACGTAATGATGGGCATCTGGTTCATACTAGGCCCAAACTCACAAGTTCCAAAGGATACATTATGATTACTTTCCATGTAATTTCAAAATCTAAAATAATTTAAGTGAGGTCCGCTTAAGATAAACACCACTTAAGACAAATTTTCGGTTAATATAAACTTTTTCATTGGACCCACTTTTTTCTCTCTTTGCCATTACTAACGAAAGAACGGTTGATATAAACTATAATAAACGGCGTCAAACCATGGTCCGCTTAAGATAAACTCTACAGCTACAAAAAATTGATCCCGAAAGTATTAAAAAAGAGGTTTCCAACTTCAAAAAATCATTCTTGAAATCCTATAACATAGTGACATAAATGAGATGTGGAACAACATAAAAGAAAACTTGTTAAAAATAATAGATAGGAATGTACCATCAAAAACAACCTCGACTCAGTTCCAACAACCTTGGTTTAATAGACAAACTAAAAGACTAGCAGCAAAAAGAAAAGATGGTTCTATAAAATTGAAAATTATACTGAAAGAATAAGAAACAAATATAAAGAAATAAAAAAAAGAAATACAACAGGTATGTAGGCCAGCCCCTTCTGAGTATGTAAATAACATAATAAATAATGACATACATAACAAAAAACTTTGGGCCTACATTCGAAGTAAAAATCGGGAGACCTGTGAAATTTCAGACTTAAAAGATAATAATAACACAGTAATTCAGGACTCAAAACTAAAGCAGACCTTTTAAACAACCAATTCTCCTCAGCGTTCTCAAATCCAATCCCAAATATAAGACATGTAAATTTCAAAACCAAAAATTATCCCAAAACGAGCCCAATAATTGTCACTAAACATAAATGAACATAAATGTACAGGACCAGATAAAATCCCAGGCAAGATATTAAAGTTATGTGCACATGAATTAGTTGAGGTATATGTACTCTTATTCCAAACTTCTCTTGATCAAGGCAAAGTCCCAAAGTCCCAGTTGTAACATGAGTACTTTCCCATTTACAGCGTTGTCCTTGTCTGGAAAATTGTACCATGGCGTAACAGGCAGCCTGC
The DNA here is from genome assembly GCA_039654505.1 of Plocamopherus imperialis. Lineage (NCBI taxonomy): Eukaryota > Metazoa > Mollusca > Gastropoda > Nudibranchia > Polyceridae > Plocamopherus > Plocamopherus imperialis. Next base: position 2,804 of record JBCHJU010105108.1, on the reverse strand, counting down.
CTTTTCCTTCATGTTATGTGTTGCTTTTGGTTGGGGACCCCCGATAAATAAAGTGCTATGAGCACATGAAGGGAAGTTGTGCTACATAACATACCTTGCGAAGTGGCAAAAAAGGTGCCTCACCAGGGCTAAAAAATTACTATGAAAATGTCACACCTATGTGTATTATAGAACCAGAAATTATCAAGAGAAATCAGTAAAACCGTTCATTGGTTAGGTGGCCTCTTATTAATATGGTATGTGTTTGCAATTTTGTGAGAAACTCTTGAATAATTTTCACTCTTCTGTCATATTGTCAAGGTAAACTTAAAACCTTAACATAAAACATGAAATGACAAAAAAAATAATGACTTGTTATTTTTTAAAATGGAAGAGAAAAGACGTGAAAAGTTAACCCAAATTTCAAATCAATTAATTGCCACGCGGTATTACCACTTTAGAAAATCATTAGGAAAAATAGTCACATGCCAAAAGTTTACACTGCTCTCTTAAAACATAGATTAAGACAATTTCATAGTTATATATACATGTACTAATATTTCCCTATACATTCAGATAATAGAATAAACTTAAGATTGGAGTAAAAGGCATCAAATGTTCTGAAGATTTAAAACAGAAACTTACATGTACAACTCTAATATAATACAAATACAAGGTAGAGCTGCTTTTCGGCACTTTGACAAGAACATTAAGCTAACAGAGTTTGTCAGCTACAATGACAAAAAAACCCCAAACAAACTCCAAAGACTAAAGAGACAGAAACAGACAATGTTGTCCTTCACGACAACAAAACAACATCAAAAACATGAGCCACTGCAAATATAACCCTCTAAGCTAGAATTAGATCTAGTTGTTTACGTTCTCTTTTCTGATATTTTATTTTTTATTGCTTATTTATGTCGGTTCAATGGCACAGGATGTGCAAGATGAACTCACAACAGACCTGCAACAGGAGTCAAATAGCATGTGTTAAATATGGTGGTCGAAGTTTAAGTGCAGTAACAGAAGCCTTTTTGAGTTCTTAAACTCGGGGTGGGAGGGGGGGATGACATGCATAGAAGTGTATGTTAAACTCACTTCTAATGAATAGTAGACATACCTTAAAAAAGTGTGTTGGGACAGCAACATGGTTCCTTCCAATCACTTCATACTTTACATACATCTTGTTGTCTTCCTCCACACTGAAAATGCGGAGCAAAAAGGGAAATGCAGCATCAGGAAAGGCCACTTAAAATACAGTACCATCCTCTAAAATATTAATATTAATAATAATATTAAAAATAATATTAATAATAATATTAATAATAATAATATTATTATTATTAGTAATAATAATAATGATAATAATAACAATAATAATAATAATAATAATGATAATAATAACAATTATAATAATGATGTTGATAATAATAATGATGATGACAATAGTAGTAGTAGTAATAATAATAATAATAATAATAATAATAATAATAATAATAATGATGATGATAATAGTAATAATAAAGATAATAATAAAGGTAACAATAATAATAATAATAATAATAATAATAATAATACTAATAATAAAAATAATAATAATAATAATGATAATAATAATAATAAAAAAATAAAAAAATAATAATAATGATAATAATGATAATAATAATAATAATAATAATAATAATAATAATAGCATTATTTCTATGTTTTTGTGTTTCATTAGTAACGCTAACAATAACAATAATAATGATGATAATAATATAATAATAATAATAATAATAATAATAATAAAAATAATAACATTTATAATAATGATAATAATTATAACAATGAGTATTTGTGCAGAGTGTAGTTTATCCCCCATCATTACTAGAGGCTTTGGGCGCTTATTTAAACAAAAGTTTCAAAGAAACAGTAGACATTATTTCAGATTCAGATATTATCTTTATAATACTATTTGAAGTAAAAAGGTACAGACTTAAATATATGGTTCGATTATTTTAAACAATATTTGAGTTTTACTTTACCATGGCAAATAAAGTGGTCCAGTAAGGACGTATACATTCCGGCTTCGTTGGACAATTTTTCTGGTGTATATTTCTAATTCATTCCAGCCGTTTCGATTGAACCCTTCTCCAACCTAAAACAAGGAAAAGTACAAGAGTAACATACTTAAAAATCTGCATCTTCATGTCTACAGTTACCACATACTGGTACAAAATATTTAAAATAAGGTAAAATAAAATTGCTTATTCAAATTTGAACATTTTTGTCACTGAGAATAACACAATGGAAAAATATCTCATGATTGTGATTCACAAATTAGCATCCCTTTAAGAAGCAGTCTGGCAGGCAGGCACACATCCCTGTTAAAATTAAAAAACACTTAAATTTTGGAACACAATTTTTTCATGACAATGGAATTGGATCAGACAAAACAGTGACGACAGTAGTAGACTACTTGGTGCAACCTCCCTCATTGCCCCTAGAACATCATGTGTCAATACAGTCAGAGCCTTCCCATTGTAATTAGAAGCTTTGCTTTCTTTTCCCCGTTCATCAGTTTCAAGGGTGATAACTGGTTCAATTCAACATTTTCTTCAAATTAACTGTGCCCATTAGTCTACCAATGGTCTGTAAATTATGACTACACAACACAACTGGACTCTCACTCTTTTTCTTTCTGCATCTCTGTCTCTCTCCATTTGTATCCATCCATTCATTCATCGATCCATCCATCTATCCATCCATGTATGTATGCATGTATGTATGTATGTATGTATGTATGTATGTATGTATGTATGTATGTATGTATGTATGTATGT
>JBCHJU010104998.1:0-10719 GCA_039654505.1 Plocamopherus imperialis | reverse complement strand
GGGGGGGTCTTTTCCTTTTTGAACTCGATGAGGCCAATTGGATGAACGTATATGACAAACTACACTCTAAAACCACACACTACATAATGACAGACATCAAAAAAAAAAAAAGCTCTAGGGATGGGGCAAAGAGAAAAGAGTTAGAAACAATTTGGGATGTAGACGAGAAATCACACATATTTTTAGAAATATCAAAAAATAAAAAAGGACCCCCCCCCCCCCCAAAAAAAAAAAAAAAACAAAAAAAAACAAAAAAAAAAAAAACAACAAAAAAAACAACAAAAAAAAAAAACAAAGAAAAAATAATTCTTGCGTCATGATACATCGTGTTCCCCTCGGTACTTTCAGTCACTTCCCTCGACTAAAGAGGCATTGCATTGCCTTTCCCTGAAATGCAGCAAATCAAGCAATCACTGACAGAAACTTTATCACCTAAATCAGAAATGATTCACCTAACTTTGAATCCTGAGATACTCTTATTTCCTGTGTATCTCTTTCTTTCCCCTCATTATGACCCTTGTGTAGGACTTTATATAAATTTTGATCCACTCAATGGCCCATCTGATTATTTTGAATGAGGGAGAGATGAGTGAGGAGGAATGTCTTAATGAGGAGGATGATTATGAGGACCTGTATTCATCACCAACAGACATATATGCTAATAAAATATATGCCAACCTATAAGCAGTGTTGGCCAAGGTGTAAATAAAATCATGAATTCTTCATCATGACAGTGTGTGCTTTTAATTTATTTCATTGTTTATATATAGTCTATATTGGTGTTTGGGGTTGGGCGGGGAGACAATGTGGGCATTTATTGCGGATATCACATGTTTAATCTTTATGGTTATTGAATAAGCAAATGATTTACAGTCTCATTGACCTTCTTTCTTTATTCGGTATTGTTGGAAATGAATTAAAATATAAATTTACTAGTCTTTACTATCAAATCCTTTTATTTGGTTTTCTTTTAATCAATAGGGTCTTATCTTTGTGGTGGACAGCAACGACAGAGAGAGATTAAACGAAGCAAAGGATGAGTTACAAAGAATGGTAGGTTTTGAAGGATGTTTGCTTGGGGTGGTTGAAGAACACATACATATAATATATACATGCATTTCTTTTATGGTTTAACCAAGCTGTTCAAGACCAACATCCACAAATTGGGGTTTTTTTTTTCATTTTTTTTTTCTCAAAATTTGTTCATTTTCATATTAAAGGCTTTACTTTGGAGCATGTCCATGAGGGACATGATATCTGCCATCATAACACGTAAATCTATTGCTGATTTGTGATATTCCTGCCTAGCCAGTACCATTTTAAGAGACCACAACAGGTCTGTTGTAACTGTGATATACAACAGAGTTCATATGGTAGCAGTAACAGCTCATGGAGAAATACAATAATTGAAAGATGGTAAATTCCCTCTCATTCATCCCCTAAGGGAAATTTTTCTGTTGGTTTTTGACTGAAAAATGTGCTTCTGTCACAGAGCAGCGCTGCAAAGGAAATTAATGTAAAAAACCCAGCCTAATCGTTGAATCACAATTTCCCTGACTGGTTTCGAACCACCAGCCTTTCAACTGTGGATCCATAGCACAGTCTCTGTTATTTGTTATAAAGTGATCATCCATAGTAGCAATTTCATAAACCTTGATAGTATCAGTGTTGGCAATCGCACTGACAGATCCTCAAACTTTTCTCAGAAAGCGATGTCTTCAAAAGACTTTCATTCAGAATTTAGCACTTTAAAATCTTTTTTGCTGTCTTCACTGCTTTCTTCATGTCTATCCTTCTATCTGATTTATTGTACAGTGAAGTATGATTAATGCTTTATCCTCTATATGATGAAGTTTCAATGTGATTATGAGCATGACATATTGATTATACTTACATTAATTTGAAATCTAAAATGTAATAAATCTCTACAAATTGTGTAAAATGTGGCAATGGTGCATGAAAAATTGTACGGGTACTAAAGCCAGATTTTGAAATACACAACTGTGTATGGAGGGTGGATGAGAGAGAAGGGGAGGGACTAAGGGTGTGAATGGGCGGGTGGGTGAAGTCAGAAACAAAAATTACTATTTTCACAGTGCTGAATGTTGATTGCTTTTATGATTTCTTAAAATTTCTCTTTCCTCTCATTATATCTATTTAGTTACAAGAAGATGAGTTGAAGGATGCCTTTTTACTGGTTTTTGCCAACAAACAAGATTTGCCCAATGCCATGTCGTGTGCTGATATCTCAGAGCGTCTTGGTTTACAGTCAATGCGAAGCACTAAAGTGAGTATTATTTTCATGGTAGCTGTTGAAGACAATCTTTTAAGTCTTTAGTATAATGTGTATTCTTTCAAAAGAACTTACGTATATTGTATGAGTGAAATTTAATTTGTGATTAAGAATTGTGACCTACACTTATTCTAGATAAGAAGATAATTTCAGGTGTTTTTTTTTTAAACAGAATAACTCAAATTTATTTATTTATTTGTTTATTTATTTATTTATTAATTTTTTTGGATAGTACAGGCTATGGTAGGTCTAATATTAACACCAATCATCCTTTCACACTTCATCTTGGTTTTTTACATTCATTGGTTGATTGGATTGTCATGCTGCAGACTAAATTTTCCCTCCAAAAATAAAAAAAAGAACAAATAGTCGACTTGATTTTGAAGGATTTTCAAATTCGTAGTCATTAATGACTGTCTGGTTTAAATTTTTAAAGCTTTTCTCAAATACATGTAGTCCTTTTTGTTCAAATTGCCTTTCAGGATCTTTTCTGAGACTTGCTCTCAAACCAATCATATGACAACTAGGATATATAGAAAAGAGGTGCTTGTTTTATGTCTGTCTTCTCTTCTTTTCTTTTTTTTTCTTTCTTTTTTTTTTTTCCTTTTTAGTATAGTATAAATGTACTGAACCATAGAAAGGAAATTACGTACCTATCCTTCTTTCTTCCACAGTGGTACATCCAAGCCGCAACAGCCACACAGGGCACTGGCCTGTACGAGGGCTTGGACTGGTTGTCAAACCAACTAGTCTAGCCATTCAATGTGATATGTTGATTGATTTATTGTTATCATGCCATTTCATCCACACCACAGATCATCTGGACATATTAGCATTTTCATTCACCTCTATGTCAAAGGATGGTAAGGTGGGCTTTTGGCTTTATTATGTGAAATTGAAGATGATTCTGTGACTAAATTTTCACTATTGTATATTCCTTGTAAGTGAAAGTAAATTATATCTTTTTCCACGCAAGTGTAACAAGCAGTGCTCATTTTGCTAGTGGTGAGTGGGGAAAAAGATTCATTCTGAAAGTTCAAAAACTTATAAAGTTGATATGCTGTTCAAATTCTTTCTTATTCATATATGATAAGTACACAACTTTTTTTTTTTTTTTTTTTTTTTAAATCAAGATAAAGGTTTGTCTCATACTGTTGTGTTGTGAGACAGAATCATTTTATTGGGCACAAACAGAGATGAACATGTGTGGTTTGAAAGACGTGGGGGAAAAATGCTAAAGACTTGTGAGCATGTTAAGAAAGAAGTTTATCCAATGCAGGGTAGAAGCGTTGTATGGAAGGAAATGCGAGGAAGGTTTGCCTGCTATGTATGTGTCCATCCATGTATGCGTTGTGAATTGATCAGAACATGCACCCAGTATGATGCTTTGAAGCCCTTATACTCATGCTCTTGTATTTCATTTTTTTGTGTGTGACAGTGAGTGTGTATGTGTGCAAAAAAGATGAGGGTATAAAAATTGAGAATTTTGTGCATCGTTTTTGTTATATTGTTTGTGTGTTCTTCCACAAGTTTGATTTTAATGCTAAGTATTATTATTTTCATTAATTGTTTATTTAAAAAAAAAAGAAGCGTATTAGAATTTTTCAGAAGACGCTAAGTGATGTTCTTTTTTTTTTTTCTCGGTAATTGGGTCTTTTTTAAAATCTTTTGGGAACTTCTAAATCAGATTTCACATCATACAGGGCTAACACAGAACTTGTGGTTCAATAATACACTATGCCTCAAACAAATTTCAGGGATATTGGATTAGTTGGATGGGATCTTTGGTAATTGATCCTTGTCCTTCTAGAGACTGCTTTTCTGTCTTTTTCTTTCTTTTTTTCCTTTTTTGAATGGTGTTTAGAAAGATAGTTGCATTTAGTGGGCTGGATTGCATCAATATTGTACATCACATGGATATGTAAAAGTTCAAATTTTGACTAATTAGCAACATATTTCCAGTGGAAGAAAGTCAGAAACCCTGATTCTTGTGTATGAAGGGCGAGTGATTTGTATCTCTCTATACATGGTTATTTAAGAATATGTATATTTTGTTTGTATGTTTGTGGGAAATAAAAAAAAGAGAGAAAAATAAAATGCCTGTCTCTTTGTCATTTTGTCAGATGACCTTGTCATTCCAATACCCAACATATTGAGGTTGAAGTTTGAGTAAAGAATTTGTAAAAAGGAATGAGAAGGACTAAATGCTTATTGCTGGTACTGCCCTCCCATGTGTGACTAGCTGATACAACACCTAGTCTAATAAATAATATAGAAAGGATGGCGTGCAATTTTTTTTTCTTGTTATTTACCTCCCTTTCTTAGAATGAAGGGTAATTTAAATTTAATATTTGAATGATAAACATTTTTTCTCCCACTCACTCATTTTTATTATTATTATTATCATTTATTGCTATACAAATGCATTTGATTTTCTGTTCAAAGTGACCAGAATCGGTTTGATTTTTTCTTTTAAGTTTTCCCTTTTCCTCAAGCAACATTATTTGTATATTAACTAGATGAAGGTCCATGTGTCCAGTGCAAATTAATACATTCATTTTCCATTCTTTTAGCATTTTGCGCATAACTAATGGTAAATCTAAACTTCTCTTTCCTCCGTCATGATACTCAATTTTCTTCACGAGTTGTGTCAGCAGAGAGACCCTTCTCTTATCTCTGCTTTTCAGCTGTACGGCAATTTCTTCAAAGTCCTTATTATTATTATTTTTTTTCATTATTAGAACATGTATTACAACACATATTATGCATTATGAATATCATATTGAATTCCATTCCACTGAAAGGAAAACTTATAATAAATTAGCAAAAGCGTAATTCATTCTTGAGTAAAGCTTTTCATTAGAAGTTTTACCTTCGAATTCTAAGCAAATCCTCCTTTTCATTTTATCTTTTCTGGGATGCTACTTTTGTTACTTTTTGGTTTTTCTTCTTCTTTTTTCCACATCATCATTTTATTTGTCCACAAGAGTGTTTTAGTGGAAAAGTGTGTTTTGGGGTATTTTTGCTTTGTAGCAGTAGTGCATTTTTTCCTCATGTTTATGTTCTTCCTTATTATTGATTCATTATTTTACATTTCTGAAACTATTTAATTATATAAGAACAAGGCTCCAGATGAACTGGTTTTTAAATTATGTTTCCATAAACTGTGAGTAGCGGGATGTGAAGCAATAAAATATACGATGGATTTAAAAATACAGTGTAAGTTATTTAATCATAAAGACCTTTCATTCTTTTTGTCCTGTCCCCTCAGCTTTTCAGTTTGTTCAAATTTCAAGGGAGTGGTTACTTTAGTAATCCATGTAATAGAAAATATATTTATGGTGATGTGCTATAACAATCTAATACAGTGCTCACCGCTTATGAGAACGCCTCAAATCAGGAGTTCTGGTGTTCTTATATCCGATGTTCACTTTGGGAAGGGAAACAAGGTCTGGTAAGCACTACGACGGAGGAGCTGTACTATCATTGTATGCCCGAAAGGCTGAACACATCAGCACCATTACTGATTTGATTGTGCTGACATTCCCATTCCCACCTTCATAAAGTAATTCACATGTCTTTCGTGAGACTGACCAAAGAATAGGCAATTGTCCGACCAGCTGTCCATCCAGCTCACCCCTACCCGTCGTTTGTTTATTGCTTGTTCCTTTAACTGCTTACCCGGTTGTGTCATCAAAGAACACATGCGATCCAGATGGCGATCTTGATTGATAAGTTGCTAATCATCTTGTGTGATGTCAATGTCATCACTAGCTTATAATTCTGACGAGGGTGGGAAGTGCTACATTATCGCCTAGTGTAATAGTAATAGTGTCAAAACACCTATGTGTGGCATTGTGCAAAGGCACTTTCAACTGTTTGTTACTTGAAGGCAAAATTACTGCAACCTGATTGTATTGAAAGAGGTTTCACCGAGGAAGCAGCTGTCACCAGATGCTCTTATATCCAATGATGCGTTCTATTATAACTGATGGAAATATGTATGTACATGTAAACAAGGAAGAATTCGGCAAGATTAAGTAAATTCGCAACTGAATTTACTGAGACCAGCGTAAAACTAGCCTGCATCTTCCACAAAATTAAAATACCGGGTTTTTGAAAGTCAACTAAATACATGCTTTCAATAAACTGTAAATGCACCAATTTTACTAATTATGCACTTAGTATCGTTTTATTTTAAGTATAGTACTATATAGTTTTAACAATCCCACAATTTAATTAGAATGTACTCCCAAGTAGAAAGCCCTAAGATCACCCAAACAGGGATGTACTGTACTGGGCTATACCTCAAATAACCAACCAAGAAAAAACAACAAAAGGGCATCTGTTGTCATCATTAATTTGTATTTTTCCCGCTAGGGCCATAAGGCAATCTGTGACGTGGAGTATATCGTGCAAATTTAATTCAAATCAATTCAATTAAAATTTATTAATCCCTCACGAGGAGATTCGATACCGTACATTGCAGCTGCTCGATTACATTTAAAACACATATAGTATATAGAATGCAGTCATTAAAACAAAATCACACACACGTGTACATGTAAAAATGTATGTAAATTAATATATATATATATATATATATATATATATAATTATATATTATTATTTATATACGACATAGGCCTAAATGTATATTCGGGTGCAAGGGAAAAAACCGCGCAGGACTTCAAAGGGCCATAACTCTCTTCACTATCGATCGAAGTAAAACTTCACACCGGCCTTATTTGACTTATCAATATTTATTGGGATTTTAAGTAAAATATAACCCAGTATAATCAGTCACCAACGATTTTAACGAGCCTACTCAGAAAACGTCATACATGTATCAACGTTGCGTAAATTTCATACGGGGTGTCCTGAAAAAAAAAATAAAAAAAATTACACAGCCAGGTGTATCGGGTCGAAGGTTTTAAATTGACTTTGCTGCAAAAGCAATTTATATTGTAGAGAATTTTATGACGAGTCACTTGAATCAAATCGAAGTCAAATTGGTTCACGCAAACCGAGGTTATATCAATTTTTGTGTAGCATGGTCGTTTTAATGGTCAGTTTTCACTTAGACCTACCGCCTGGCGGTTTCATTCTACAATCCAACCTCAGTATAAAGTATAACGACATCGTCGGGACAGGAAAATTATGTCGCTATCAAAGAACGTCGCTAAATTGAAATGGTCTCAAATCACAGGTACAGACAAGCAAAGAAATGCCAAAGCTATGTCATTTCCCCTCTGTCACAGACAGTAAAAGTCACTGATTCATATTGTTTATAAATTAATAAATATCCGGTTCGCGGGACCATTTTACGTCATCACGTATACAAATACAAAATCCATGAAGGAGGCATACATTTTAAGACGTCGTTCTAAGTATCAAACACTTTATTAAATCAACTGTCTACAACGATAGACGAGTAACAACTACTGAAAAAGACTGGCAGGTATGAGGCCTGCTCACAACGGAGCTGTTCCAACAACTGAACATGAATATAAGTGTACGGTATACAATGACATAGAAATACTCAACATGACACCAACCAGCTGACCTAGAAATACATTTATAAAGAAAATTAAATGTTTTGCCTGAGACTGAGACCAACCAGCTTGCCCAGATCTAGCTAGACTTAGCCTATGCCAGAGATTGAGATCCATGTCTCTGCCTATGCTTCGCTTTCGCATGCCATGCTTCATGGAAAAAAACAAAAGGTAAAACAAAACTAAAATGTGTGTTCTTCATCATAACGAGACAGCATCACACACTTTGGCTTCATGTAGCCTAGCTATTTTTTCCAAACGAACACCTGGCGGCCCTGTGATTGTGAACTTCAACCAAATGTCAATCTAGACCCTTGCCGGCATGTCCAGATTACATCTAAATCTAAACCTCCATTTAAAATCCTGTTCAAAGGTTAACTTGAACAACGGACATCTTGATCTTTTTTCTCTCCCACGCCAACATCGAGTCAAGTGGAGTCAACTGTACAAATCTTTGCGTAGCTTTTCCATTAATAAAGCTTTGATTCTTGCTTAAAGATGTCTATTTATGTATATATAAATATATTTTAGATAATTTTTCTTAACGAGTCGAATGCCCACGATTTCGTGGGATAAATTTTTTTAAAGTCAATTACCTTGGCTTTAACAGAAAACATATAAAATACAGTGGAGTCTCCTTAAGATATTCACTGCTTAAGATTAATATAAATTCTCGATTGATATAACTTTTTCATTGGACCCAATTTTTCTCTCATTACAATTTCTAACAAAAGCATGGTTAATATAAACGCCCTTCACCCGCTGTCCGCTTTTAACTCTTCATGGCCATAGAGGGTTTTCAGTTCAGCTGTAGCCTGTTACAGTTACATATTCCCATATTTTTCGATGGGGTTGGTCAGAAAAATGGACATAGCTTTTTACATATCAAACTTACAGTGCAGTAATGGTATGTATAATGTATGTGCTCACAACTTAATTCTGCATCTGCCAGTGTAGTTTGTTTTATGTTTGGTTGATGTATCGGGGGTAAAAAGATAGCAGAGGCAAAGAAGTAAAAAGGGAGAAAAGAAATTTGAGGTAACATTTTTTATACTCAAAATACCATAGCAGATCAGCATTGAGAGATACATCATTGACCACAGTAGATAAAGTGTTCCTTTATGATCTATAAACAAGATGGTAAACAAAGAGTAGTAATCAAATGTGAATGCAGTCAAACGTGGCCATAGTGGTCACCTAAGATCACACAAAGATGTGACCATTATGGACAGGTGGCCGTTATGAACAGGGACTGCTCCCCCCTCCCCTCCCCCCGAAAAAACCCAAAACAAACAAAACAAAAACAAAACATCATAACCAGCCAACACGGAATGGCCACTACAAAAGTTACAGGACCACAAAGCAAACTCTGCGTAGAGGTAGAGGCATCTCGTATTACACCCTCACACTGGCATCACAAAAAAATAACAAACAAACCCGAAGAAGATAGCTTTGTATAGCGCAATATCCACTTTTTTATGTGCTCAGAGTCGTGACAGGCCGCCTGTTATATAATCGTACAACTTTTTCCCCCGACAGTGACAACGCTGTTAACCGCCAGGTAATTATTTTACCCCTGCTTGTGGTGAGAAAATTTGTGTAAGGAGTCTTTTCCAAAGAGTCAACTTAGCACCGCCAAGGCGTGATCAAACCCAGGACCTCAGGCCTCAGTCTACCTCTGCTACGAAGCCGCACATAAGGCAGTGAGGGGCCCTAGGGTGTAGGGAGGCGGGCGAAGGCGTGCCGTTGTCGGAATTCTCTACTCAGAGGTTGAACCCGACAGGGTCTATGATAGATCTATGGTATTCGGCAGGGCAAATTTATTAGAATACTAAGCAGAGGTGAGCGTTTTGAGCAGGTGATGTGATCGTTTTTTCCTAAAAATTGGCTGGTCGTAGCAGCGTTGGACAGGTTAAAAATATAGCAAAAAATCAAGGGGGTCACAGAGAACTGGCCGTTAGTACAAGTGATAAGTGGCTGTTATGGACAGGTGACCGCCATAAGGCAGGTTTGACTGTAATTCCAGAAATGAGGCATAAATGATGAGTAATCCATGAGGAAAAAATAGAGGAAAAAACAAACTGAAACCAGACAAGTACCAAAGGTTACACACTAGAAAACGGCCTAAAACGCAGTTATGTTCTTTTCCCAGATGTTTTCAATGAGTATAATGTCTATTCACCGTGTTACTATCGTAAATAGATCTAATGCTGTGAAATTAAAGCAATGCCGCAAGAATACAGATCGTCTTTCTGTTGAGCTGAATTTCACAACACTCAAAAATCCTTGGACTGTTTTAGTTTTGGTACAGTTTTACCCTCAGTAGTCCTAGCATGGGGGGAGGAAATACTCACTATTTCAGAGTTGGCCTCTTTTTCATACTCGCTACTTTCATGCTAATTTTATTGACTCAAATAAGGGGAAAAAAGAGAGATTTGGATTTTACTCCTTATTTCGAAGTTCTCGCTATTTCCGAGCTCATTACTTTCATCATGTTCTACTGTAGTTGGAGTTGTAGGCCTATTGCACATTTTTGTACTGTATAATAATGACCACTGAAGAAGCAAAGCCAACACCCCGGCTGAAGGCTACGTAAAGTATGTGTGTGTCTGTGTGATTTTTAGCTTTGATTTTCATTGAAATGGTTAAAATAAACCTTGCTTAAGATAAACTGCTGGATCAGTCCACGAGCAGTTTATATCTTTAGCGGACTCCACTATACATATATATATATATATATATATATATATATCCTTTATTAAAAAAATTTAGTGCTCATTGTTGGCTCCCCGCTCGGAACCGCCCGGAATTTTTGCGCCTCACTGTAGATCTACTCAGTCAGTTGAAAATTCCAAAAACGATTTTTCAGTA
>JBCHJU010104887.1:0-10722 GCA_039654505.1 Plocamopherus imperialis | reverse complement strand
GGTTGGTGTGTAAGCATGTCAGAAGAAATTTGTTGAAAATGAAACAAGACAAAATTAATAGATCTAAAGAAAACTCCCAAAACAAAACAGAAACAAACAAACAAACAAACAAACACACAAAAACGCATAACAAAACACACAACACTAGCACTAGACCATGATGATGGTGCCCGTAAAGAAAGTGAATCTGCTCTGTATTATTTTGTCATTTCCCTTTATTTTAAGATTTAACTTTAATTGTTCTTGAATTTTATGGTTATTATAAACCTTGCTTATAATAATCTCCGGGATCAGTCCCGAGGCAGTTTATCTTACGCGGACTCCACTGTAGCTATATGACTGCATCCCTAAAGGTTCAAGGACTCATTGATTTGAGTTTTGCGCCCAGCTTCCGTGATTCCGCCTTCATTCTGTGATGTCTCAGCTCCACCTCATTTTCGGTCTTCCTTTGTCAAGCCAACTTTACTCGACAAATGCGCCATGTGTGCGCAGAGGCAAAATGACACGGACAAGATTGACGCCTTCCACAGAAAACAACTAAGGATGGTTCTGAACATCCGATAACCATTCATATCTCCAATAAATCACTGAATGATACATGTGACGAGTAGCCTCTGTCCACTTCTATTAAAGATAGCAGATGGCGCATTTCGGTCACATACTCAGGCAACGATCTCAAAACCAACAAATAATTTATACAGAGGTTGACCAATGAATCGACAACGATCTAGATCTGCCCCGTCTGAACACCATCCATGAGCTCAAACCTAATTTATATGATAGCCACAGGACACGATCGAAAGCAATGGTGGTCATTAACAGCTAGGATCACGAAGGTAGCAAAGGCAGCCAGGTCGGACGGCCGGACAGCACAATGCCCCGAAGTAAAGTAAATCAAGTACGCATCCGGAGTTTCATATCGAAATCGTATGAGTACACGATGTATGGAATCAGTGTCTGTACTGTTAATAATCATCTTTATCCCTAATGTTTTATATAGATCTAATGCAGCCTTTTCTAGTCATATTTGACGATCTTGCAGAATTTTAATTGCTACGCCTGGGCTTAGATTCTAAGGGGAGTATGGGTGCCCAGCCACATTCCCTTCCCTATGATCTTTGCCTCTTCTACTTGAATTCAGAGTAATCAACGTCTTTATAAGTCTGACGTACAAGAGGTTATAGAGGTGCATGATACCGAAATTATTAATTTGTCAAGTTGGCGGCCAGCATGGCCTACTCTTTTCGATTCCAATCATCGAGGGTTCTCTTACATGCGCAAATGCCTATGTGTCCTCCTAGTTTATAGTCCGTCTCCGATGGGACTAGGCACTCATTCATCCTGCCTACTACAGGGCGAAGAGGTGGAATTCCCCTCCCACCCTCCCCCCCCCCTGAAAACTTAGAATTTTTAATCAAGCCTGCACAGCGGGAGATCGAACCCCTGGTCGGTGGCTTTGGGGTCGAGTGCCCTAACGACTTAGATATCGGCACTCCTTTTGTGTAATGAGGTCATCTATTCACGAAGCCAGTATACATATCTCAAAGTTTTGTATCCACTTTTGATTAAAATGATTTGTGATGTTTGTATTGGCTATTAAATGGTATTTGTATTCTAAACCATAGTTGTATAAACGAAAATAAATTTCTAAATCAAGGACAGAATTTGGTCTCTGTCTTTTTAACCACACATCAACTCAAAATATAGATATTTGCCAAAATATACGCCAAGTTAAAAAAGAAATTGGTTTAAACATTCAATCTACCTTACTTAATGTTATAAATTTTGATCTTTTCATAGCTTTAAGACATGGCATAGGTCATGAATGGTGCAAATTGCATTTTGGCATAACTCAACCAAATGGCATAAGTCATATTTCTATAGATGCAAAAAGGCATAAGTCCTATATAAACCATAATTTTCAAGTTTAATGAAAATTTATTTCGCCAGCATAAGGAGAACGAAGAAATGTATCTGCATATAAAATTTCGTTGCAGCTCGTGCTGGCATTAAGAAATAAAACACATTTTATTAAATATTTCAGAAGTATAAAAAATTACTTATGCCAAAATCGTAGCACAGTGACGATATATATCTTGTATGTATTTCCCAATTGAAAGAACCATTGGTAGACCAAAAAGTTTTTTGGAGTTTTTAGATATGTATCTGCTCATTTTATTGATCTCACTTGTATTATGAGAAATCCTTGATTTGGGCGTTTAAAGGACAATGTTCTTATTAGCCCAAGTACTTGATATGATATGATATGCATATGATATGATAGAGCTAATCAAAACAAATACTTTGATGTGCTCCACGACCGACCCCGGGTTTCAGGATTCCGTAGTCAGATACGTGCTGTCAAAGGGAGTGCCCCGGAACAAGTTGATCATCGACGTGCCCCTTCGTCAGATTTCCTTCAAGTTGAAAAGTACAAGCAGCGGAACCGGAAGAGGGATCCCACATGCTGGTGCTGGCCCGATTCATGGCTCCCTGACCTATCCTGAGGTGGGTTTCTTTTTGTTTCTTTATTTGAGAATAGGCTCAGTGCATTCTAGCCGGATGATTTCATGTATTTCTATTTGGAGTAATTAGATTATTATGTGTGGAATGGTATATTCTGAAGGGTGTTAACTTCTTGTGTTGTATCTGTCTGTTCTGGTAGAGAAATGTACGGTGCGTGGAGAGTCAGTGTTGTTGGCAATCTCGTGGAACAGGGAAAGTCTTGACAATGCTCGTCGATCCTCCAATGTTGGCCATTTTAGTTCTTCTAGGGCCTGGGAGATGCATCCTTTTTCAGGTGATCTGCAATTTAAGACGAACCTAGCTAGCCGCTCTTCTTTGTACTTCCCCAAGTCTGCTTCGATGTGTTTTGAGATATGGGTCCCCAAGCAGCACTTGCATACTCCAACGTAGACCTGACTAGTGTAGGTTTGGGACTTTACTTTTTGGGGACATCTATTAACATTATGACACAGAAAGCCAAAAGTTCTGTTTGCTTTTGCAACCACCTCGTTCACATGAGTGTCCCACTTTAGTCGGTTGTTAAAATGGACTCCAAGGTAGCGGGTACTTTCAACTCTTTGTTGACTTTCGTTCATCAGGGTGTAATTATGATGTATGAGATTTCTTTGGGACCCCATGTTTATAATGTAGCATTTAGAGGGATGGAATTTCATATGCCACTTTTGGATCCAATTGGCGAGTGAGTCTAGATCTTTCTGGAGTCTTTTAGCCTGTTCTTGGTTGGTAACCTCTCTAAACAGCAAACTGTCGTCAGCAAAAAGCTTTAGATTTGACTCTGGAGACAACTCATTTCCGAGATCGTTGATGAAAATAAGGAAACATAAAGGACCTAGGACGGTTCCTTGAGGTACTCCTGATGTTACTGGGTATATGTCACTGCTTTCGCTATCTACAACTACCTGTTGGGTTCTGTTACGAAGCCAGTTGTCGAACCAGTCCAGTATCTTTTGTCCTCCGGTTTCTGAATCTTTTATATTACTTATTCCATTGTTTTCGAGCTTCTGCAAAAGGCGACGATGAGGAACAGTGTCAATGCTAAAAAGATTTAGCATCACTGCGCTTGCGCCTCAACTCCGCCGATAGTTTAGTACATGAATTTCGCTTAGGCCTTAGCCCATTCTTAGTAAGTCGTGGGGCTAAGAACCCTTTAGCACATGAGTCGTAAATCGGCAGCTACTCATCATCTCTCCCCATGTACACCAGATTTACGAAGAAATGGTACATGCAGTTCATTATTATGAGTTCAAGTAGAAGAGGCAAAGATGATAGGGGAAGGGAGTGTGGCTGGGCATCCGTACTCCCCTTAGAGTACCAGCTCAGAGGTGGCAATAACATTGATACATGATCGTCAACTCTGACGCAAAAGACCATAATTTATCGGGTGGTCCCCAGAAAACGTCTCCAACTTCGAAAGCTCACTGTTACTACGTAATTTGTAGAACGCTTCAAGACACTTCGAAATAAATCAATTTCTTACAATGTGTGAAAACGTAAACCTGATTGATTCAATGATTCAAAAGTTATGAGTATGCAGTAGAGGGATGTCGCAGTGCACGATATCAATATCACGGAAATATTGGGTAGCCCAAATGAAAAAGACAACACTTCTTCAACTTTGAAAGGTCATTATATCATTATTCCGCTTAATTTTTTTTAGCTTTGGGAAATTACGAAATCAATCAATTCCCTACAATGATTGAAAATTTGAGCTTGATTTATTCAAGGGTTTTGAATTTATAAGATATACAGTAGAGGGAGTTTGCATTGCATCCTATTATGGAAATCGGGTGTCGGAAACCTCATTGAAAAAGTCTAATGACATAAAAGAAAAGGAAATGAGGTTGCGGTCATGCTCTGCCACCGATGTTCCTCTATAATTTAGTGATAATGATATCATACTAGATCTACCTCTGTAGACAAAATTGTACTAAAATTTCTCCCTCAAACCAATCTTGTCTGCTAGATTTATCCAGCCGAACTGTCAGTTTTGACTTCACTCATTCAAGTATCTGAGTTCTAGTTAAGGCTTAGATCTAGATTTACGTTGTCATTTTTAGACTTGATCTAGATCTAGGTCAGCGAATAACACTATAATTTATAGGTCTAGATCTAGATCTAGATGTAGTTCTACTCTAGATCTAGAGTCTCCTGCTTTGATTCTCAAGATTGTGTTCAAGAAAACCGACACCTGGAGGGCTTACGAATTGTTATGGCAATCGCATGCGGGGAAAATGCTGGCTGATATTGTGTCAACAATGGTATGCTCGAAAAAATCCATATTGCAACCGCTCTATCGTATCAATCTCTTTGAAATGTTGCTAGAAAGTACAAAATTGTTTTTTGTATTTTTTTAGGACCGCCAATTTATAAGTGATTCAGTTCCTTAGTGGCAACGATATTATCTTTCAAAGTTGGAATTGTTTTCTCTGGGCCACTCTATATAACTGTAATGAGGTGGTCATATTGTTAGTGTGCGACGGCTGAAACGTGTTCGTGGTTATGAACTAAAATTGAGGTACCTGCAACGATGCGAAGATGGCCATAGAGGCGCCCCCTAGAGAAGAGAAAATGGCGGTGGTGACCAGGAACAGCTGAGAGCGTGTCGAAATTCCCAGGTAGGGCTTTACCGTCAACAACGAGAGCATCTGAGGGGAAATAAGATTGAAGAGAAATTGACCACAAATTTGTTTTACTTAATATGAGCTTTATATCATAATATTATGTTGGAATTCATAAACCGGACATGATTGTGTTGAAGTGTGTACTTATGATGATGATGAGGAGGATCAAGATGAAAAAGAAGAACAAGAAAGAAAAAGAAGACACAAAAAGGTCTATGATGACGACGAAAAAAAATAATGATAATAATGACAATAAAAATAATAATAATAATAATAACAATAATAATAATAATAATAATAATAATAATAATAATAATAATAACAACAACAACAACAACAACAACAACAACAACAACAACAACTACCACCACCACCACCACCATTGTGTGTGTCCTACCTTCAAGCCTCCACCGCCGCCACCAGCATCAGTAAGTCCCTGAAACCTGGGCGAATCCTTGCTGTAGAACATGGACTTGAGCTCCTTCACGCCCTTCATAATCCCGTCCATCATTTCACCCTGCACGTCCTTGCACGACCTTTGACCTTGACACTCGACGGACAGGCGCTGAAGGTCGTTCAGGAGCACGTCCCAGCCGGCCTCGTCGTGGCGACCCAAGGGGTCAGCCCGGTCAGGGA
Organism: Plocamopherus imperialis; assembly: GCA_039654505.1. Taxonomy (NCBI): domain Eukaryota; kingdom Metazoa; phylum Mollusca; class Gastropoda; order Nudibranchia; family Polyceridae; genus Plocamopherus; species Plocamopherus imperialis. The sequence continues at coordinate 4,939 of JBCHJU010104887.1, read as the reverse complement.
AATGACCACCACCAGAGTGTCCAGGAACTGCCGAGGCTGGGACTGAGAGGCTGGACGAGACTTGACCACTGGAGCCGGCGGAGGGCTTACGAGGGGAGAGCGAGTTGCGTGAAAGCTGGGTCTGTGAGCTTTTCGAAGTTCTTCTCGTCTTGTAGAGGGGATCGACCAGCCGACACGGATTGCTGTCCATGTCAGAATTTTCACCGCCGGGGCGGGAATTCACGATAGTTTTGCTGTTGACTCCCTCACTGGAGTAGTGGTTGATGTTCGCCAGCAGAGTGATATCCTTTTCGAGTTCTATCAGCATGCCCACGGCCGACATTCGTCTCGTTTCGCTGCTTGTCTCGGTTGCGCAAAGGCCGTCCGCTTTCGTTTTCCAGTACATCCGTTTCCCGTGTTCGCTGTTTTGGAGAAACCTTGCCGCGCCTCCGGTGGTGTCAGAGGTCATGGAATACGACCTCGGTGACCCCGTAGACGATGCTCTTGGCCTGACGGCAGGTCGCGGAGTCCGAAAATCGGTTACATTATTGTCTTGATTACTGAAACGCTCGTAAGTTAATATTCTCTCTTTGACGTTAAATCCAAGAACAATGTTATCATTTGCAGACTTGGCCAACGACCTTAGAGTTGGATTCAGATCCGAGTTATTTTTATCTCTTTCATCACCAGACGCCCGAATGAAGCTGTAGTAGTTTTCCTCGGGTGGTGGGACGTGAAATCCAAGGAAAGTATTTTTATTTTTAGACTTGTGGGGCAATGATCTTGTCGATGGATATAAATCCGGGCTATTTTTAGCTCTTGCACCACTAGGTGCCCGAATCAGGCTGTAGTGGTTTTCCTTGCTATAGGGCTCCAATTGACGCACCGATTCGCGAATGGCATCGCTAGCGCCATCCTTTGGCCATTTTACAAACGCGTCTGCCGTCTTTCTCTCATCGAGAGGATTTTCCGAATGCACCGGTTTCGCGGGTGATGTCCAGTCTGGCTCGTCAGTGCCAAAAGTGCGCGTTGAACGGACCGTTTCCGTGTTTGTGGCCGCAGCGACTTTATCCTGTTTACCGTTGGTGGCGTGCGAACATCTCAATTTATTGGCGCCCTCGGAACGACAAGGCTTCGATTCCTGAAATTCCTTGAAGTCCCTGGATCGCCTGAACGGCCCGAACGTAATCCCATCCGTTCTTCGAGGAAACCGGGTCGGATAAAGATTGTCGGCCGCAAGAAAGGAGGACTCGGAATCGCTAATACTTTGATGTGTTTGGCCGGGGATTAGTGGCCATTCTCGCGTGCCCCCAATGACGCCCCGTGTTATGATCGTTTCCTTTTCTTCAACACCCAAGGGAGGATTACTCTTATCGCCTCGGTAGCCTTCATTTTTGGAGCACTGTCCCTTATCTCCTTCCTCACATTTGTTTTCACCTTCGATAGGCGTGTGGCGGTCGCTCGATTTTTCAGCGACGATGTCGTCGTTGGAATCGATTTTTCTGTAAACATTTGCGATTTCCCCTTCGATCTCTCTCTTGCTTTGGCGATTCAGTTCCCGCACTGTATAGGCCCGGATGATTTTCCGACTCGATAACCGTTTTCTTTTATTTCCGGTTTGTTTATGGATCGTCTTCGACGTTTTACCCCATAGCGACTGTGGTTGATTTACAGTATCGCCAGTGGAGCCTTTGGAATCGTTCGACTTGAGTACGACTGTCTCTTCGCTTCGGCTTTTTCTTAACGAAGACCTGACGGACAGTTGCTTCCTGGCACTCCCCAAAACACCAGTCTTCCTTTGGCTTTTGATATTCGATTGGTCAATACTGTCGAAACGGAAGGTGTGTGATTTGCTGCCCACTGTTATCTTTAATATTTTCCCGTCCATCGCTTTCCTGTTTTTCCTCTTCCTTCTCTGTTGACTTTTCCTGATCGCAGCCACGGTAGGATCGTTGCCATCTTCGGCCTCTTCTTCTCCTGCCTTTTCAGCCTTGAACTTCGGCTGACCTTTCTTCAAGCAAGACCTCAAAGGGTGTCCGTTGATAACCTGGATGATCTTTGAGTCACACATGTCCTCTTCTTCGTCTCGAAATGCCGCCGCCGTCCCCGACGAGCTGACCAACGGCAAGCAATGGCCAAAGTCGAAGATCTTATTTCTCTCTGCTTTGGACCGGGGATGAATAGACGAGTACTGATTTTCCCTGGTCACAGATTTGGTATTTGACTCCTTGCTGTCCGTCGCAAGAAAACTTTTCATATTCTGGCCGCTGTCTTTTAAATTTGACCCGTAATTAGTACACGTGTCAGTATGATCCCGATGCCTATCGTAGACGGTTTGGCCAACTTCTAAAGTCGACCAGTTTTCATTTTGTACTGCCTGTTTAGGTGCGGACGAACTCGACCTTGCGTCAAGTTGGCGTGCTTCTATGCACGCAGCATCCACATTCTTCGATGTCCCATTAGATAGGCTGGGCAGAAGCCATGTTTCTGAATTGAATCGCTTGGTTGGGATGTCCTTGACCTTGACAGTGTCATCCTTTCTCAAAGCGTGTCCAGGGCCAAAGTCTATGCAAGTGCCAGTTTTAGACTCAACCGCGTCAGAACTAAACGAAAGGGGAATTTCGAGTATATCGGAGGTGTCCTGGTTATCGTCAATCGTCTTCTGCGAGGGCGTCACTCTGTGGAAAGCGCTGTAAATGCTTGAGTTGAAGTTGGATTGCTCCGTCATAAAGCTCTTACTCTTTGGCTCTCTTGCAGAATTCGCAAGGCAGACGGCTTCTCCCTGGTTCATTCCCTGGCGCCTCCTGTCGGATGGGACCCTTGACACGATGACAAAGGCACGCTCCCTGGCGGCAGGCTTCTTTGGGTTGCTAGACGCGTTTCCGTGAGGGCCCACACGATCGGACTCAGCTGGAGATGCACTGGTACTGGTAGCCTTTTGTAGCACGTCTTTGCGTAATACGTAATCACAAAACGCTTCCTCTTTGTCCTGTTCCGTTTTGTTGTTATTCTTGAAATTCTGTGCCAAGCTAGATCTAGTCGTCAAACGCCTCGAAGCGTCAAAGCTAACAGCGTTGCAGGAGGACCAGTCTTGGGTTTCCATGTCGGAGGGCGTGGATTGGCTGTGGTAAAAAGCGGGTTTGGTTCGGTTTCGGCCCGAGTCAAACGATGATGCTTTTAGGCTTTCTGGCGTTTTAAAGGAGAAATGTGAAGTCGTATTATCGCCATCATAGCAGTCGGGTGTCGCGGAAACCGATTCGATGAGTCTGTCCAGCCTCTCCACGGGACAGGAAGATTCCATGGCGGTCAGTGAACTGCTTCTTCTAGGAAGCGGTCTGATGGTACCCGACGGTGTCGGTCCCGATGATGGTTTAGGCGATGGTCCAGCGGTTCCTGATGTCATTCGAAACGGCGATGAATCGATTTTTTCAGAAAGTCTTTGTATGGGCGATGAGCCGAAAGCGTCCGTTGATCTCGGAATCGGTACTGGACCGACGGTTTCCGATGATCTTCGAATGAAGGATGAAGCGACAGTTTGAGATGATCTTGGAATCGGTATTGGGCCGAGGGTTTCCGACGATCTTCGAGTTAAGGATAAACCGACAGTTTGTGATGATCTCGGAATCGGTACTGGACCGAGAGTTCCCGACGATCTTCGATTGGGTGATGAATCGACAGTTTGGGAAGATCTCGGAATCGGTACTGGACCGTGTGTTCCCGACGATCCTCCGTCCGGAGCGTGCTTGCCGTGAACCGTTTGCATAGTGCGTGAATGGAATAAAGAACTGAGATGTCACCTAAGGTCTGTTGGACTCTGGAATGAGACATACAAATGAATGTTTGTCTGTTGAAAAAAAGATGTCTGGAATTTAATAACGCATATTAGAAAGAAATTGAGGGCTTTTAAAATAAATGCGCCGAAGAGCAGGAATGACCGTGTAAAGGGTCACTAACACTTACACTAACAACACGAATGACGACGACGACGACGACAACAACAACAACAACAACAACAACAACAACAACAACAATAGCAACACCAAGAACAACACAAATCTCAAAAAAAAAAAAAAACAGCAGCGATATCAACAAAAACAACAAGAACAATTGCAACACGAATAACAATAATAACAACAACAGCAACAACAACACAAAGAGTATCAGCAATAAGAACAAAAACAACAGCAGCAGCAACAACAATAACAGGACCAATAACAATAAAAACAACAAAAACATCACCAATAACAACAACACCAATAACAGTAACAATGTCAACAACAACAACAACAACAACAACAACAACAACAACAACAACAGTAAAAATACCAATAATTACAACAACAACAACAACAACAACAACAACAACAACAGCAAAAACAACAAAACAACGCCAATAATTAAACCAATGACAAAACAAACTATAATAACAAAAACAATAACAACAACAAAAATAATAACAACAGCAACTGTAACAACAATAACAACATCAACTGCAACAACAACAATAACAACAACAGCAACAACAACAAAAACAACTGTAACAACAACAATAACACCACTAACAACAACAACAATAACAAAAACCAATAGCAACAACAAAACAAATAACAACAACACCACCGCCAACAACAGCACATATATCATCAACAACAATAATGACAACAACAATACCCCCAACAATAACACCAATAAAAATAACAGCAACAAAAACAACAACTACAACAACACCACAAATAACAACAAAGAATAAAAACAACATGAACAACAACAACAGCAACAAAAACAATAACAACAATAACAAACCAATAACAACAACAAAACAAATAACAACACCACCACCACCACCACCACCAACAACAACAACAACAACAACAACAACACCACCACCAATAACCAATAACAGCAACGACAATAGTAACAACAACAACAACAACAACATCACAAATAACAACAAGAACAA
>JBCHJU010104776.1:0-10726 GCA_039654505.1 Plocamopherus imperialis | reverse complement strand
TAAAAATGCCGACCCTAATCGTAAAATCGTAACAGCATCGAAATCTGAGAAAAAAGCGTAACGGTTACGCCTAAATCGTAACGGGTGGCAGGTCTGTTACGACTGAATCGTAATGGTTGGCAGCCCTGCATATGATCATCCAGTCATTTTCATGCAACTTGCTGAAGTAATCTTGATTAGTTAGTGATTGCTCTTAAACTGAATTGTACTCAAGTAATGGTTGACAGTGTTGTGTTCCCGTTTCACAGTTGGTTTTACCATATAAAAGCACTCTGAACAAAGACCGACTCCACTTATTGGGATGTCCATTTACAGTATGTACGATACATCCTTGGAAAGTCGCTAGTTGTATCATAAATATGTTTCTCTTTAGAAGAGAACTCTATTTTTTTCGGAAATGAACCAAGGCTGCCAGGAAGCTGACCTTTTAATTAAGGTTTGTTTTCAGGTTGACTTTCTTTAATGCCCCCTTGACAACTGTATTGGTAGTTGAAAAGGCCCATTTTTCGCTGAGTGCACGGCGTAATTGTCATGTCATTTGATTTCATCCGACTCCGTTCGGATCTCAGGGTCGGCACATTATGGGAACTTAGTTTCAGAGGGAGAAATTATTTCCCTGTGACATCCATGTGAGGGACATAGACCACCTCAATACAACTAATTTTTGTTTTTTGAGTTTAGATTTATTAGAGTTTTCCCCACGTGTGGCCGTTGTTGAGAGATTCCACTGTAAAATGGAATCTGCTAAAGAAAAAATTGCTAAGGCCGAGGGTCAAAGGCGTTTATATTAACCGTACTTCATTAGTACAGTGCAGCACACATTTGTGGGACAAACATTCGTCGAACTCATGGATTTCTCGAAAAAACTAATGTCCGAAATATATTCCTCTATTTTCTCTACATTCTTTTCACTATTGGCCTAATGCACTGCTAAAGCTGTGTGAGCAATTTTCCCCATCTTACTGGTGAGTTTGAAAAGCCCACTAGGGGCCTATCAGATGACTAAAAATATGCGACTGCTGTTTTGATGTTCCGTATCCACCTGCATCAGTAGTTTGAAAAGCCCACTACTACTAGTACATGTACTAGTCAGTAATTAAAAAGAGTCCATGTCATATTAATGCACCATATACATCTGCATCAATCCTCTGAAAGGCCTACTAATTATACAGTGGTCTCCGCGTAAGAGACCTGTCCACGGGTGACAAAAAAAGCGGCCTCTTAGACGGAGGCCTCTTACACGTGGTTCATGGGAAGTAACTGGTCACACCATATTAGGCTCACTTAGAAGGCTCAGTATTAGGCCTATGTAGTGTAGTCCCATCCCCACGAGTCCAGTGTTTACACAATCCTCATTGATTGGCTAAAACGTTAAGCCAATGAAACGAATTCAATAAACAGCCAATCATTGGAAGCAAACACGCAGACAAAAGGGGAGGCACTTACGATTTATTTACGCACCCCCACCCCAAATCACGGAGGGGGAAGGCATTTTAATGATCTGTCTGCCTAACATCTGACGAAATCGCATGCCTTTGATTGAATTGCTTAGTCCCTAGCCATTGACTCGCGAACCGAGATGGACACTAACCACCAGTTTTGCACATGGCCGGGTTACCCAAGCGGGGTACGCTGGTCACAATGGATCAGCTGTCAACACCTCGCCACTAAATCCCACGCCTGCCTTACTAAAGCTGGCGGCCCGGTGTTTCCTGAATGAAATCAAAGCAGGCAACAATAAATGTGTGCGGTATTGCAGTTAAGCACGTTCATTATGGTGCAGTTAATCGTTGCGTCATCTTACTACACGCATCTAGAAGTAATTTTAAGGATAGAATGAAATAAGTTATTCCTCAAAGAATTTGGCTATGTGAAAAAGCGGCCTCTTAGGTGAACTGTGGGTATCTGGACCGGCCTCTTAGAGGTGACTTTTATTTAAGAGAGAAAAAATTGGTTACCCTGGAATAGCAGCCTCTATGACGAACCGGCCTCTTAGATGGCGGTCTCTTACGTGGAGACTACGGTACTAGCCACGTGACTAAAAATAGCCCATACCATGCTGACATTTGCCTGCGATAGTGTACCTTACGCTACACAGCGAGAGTAACAGAGAAGGTCTTGGCTAGCTGTAGCCCATTTTTAGTAGATACATGTATTAAATTGCTCCTCACCCCAATATTATATTCATCCATATCAGTCTCATCTGACTGTATACAAAGAAGAAGACTGAAAAATAAACAACAAAACAAAACAAATTGAAAAAAAAATAAAGGGACTCTAGCAATGGAAACATCGGAAATAGGCTACGACAGGCATTGGTTTTGCCAGAGTTCAGACAGCAGGAGACATAGCTACAATATTATTACACCCTTCAGGGCTCTTCTCGTGTCGTATAGTGTTTCACATATTATTCGAATCACGAATTCCTTGAACTATTTCTGCAGTCCCAGCGAGTTCGAAGAATGCGTGCTGCGTTGTAATGGTAAATAGAGAAAAAAACTGGGTCAAATGAAAAGCTCACAAAAACCGAGAATTTATCTACCTGTCATAGTAGTTTTCTGCATGGAAAATTTCAAATTCTGTGCAGAATTTCACCCCAAAATGACCAAATTCTGCAAAAATTCTGCAAGGTTGCGACCTTGTTTAAACTTCTTTTTCCATACTGCTTTATATAATTTCACTACATCACAAACTGAGAAGTAGCGGTAAAGAGAGTAAAAAAAAAAAAAAACTAACCAAAAACAAACAAAACAACAATTAACAGCACACAATTTTCATTTTTGTTTAGAAACACAAGTTGATGATAAATAAAATCTAGCTAAAAGTGTGATCACTGTACAATTTCAAAATCAGGAGAGCTGGCAATTTGAGCTATGTCACTGATACATTAGTACAGAAAACTAAAAACTTTGTAATCTATTCTTTGGGTAACAGGCAGTAATTGACGGCCTTTCAGGATTGGCGTTACATGATCAAAGTTTTTCTTTTGAACTACATTTAAATGTTGTACAGTTACAGTTCTGAGCTGTCAGAATTTGTTTGATGGGGAAAGCAAAAGATTGGCAAATCATCAGTAGATCTAGAATGGTAATATTGGTTGTCCATTAATTCCTGTGAAAAGAGTGGTTACTTTTATTTCTGCACAGCAATGTGGAGATGCAAGCAAGGCAGCCATGGTGATGGCTAAGGGCAGTCACAGAGACCTGAGACATAGAAGTGAGAAGCTAGCCTAGGCCTACCCGTGGGCTAGGCAAAGGAAACCATGTTGGTATGGGGTTGAGGGAAAAAGTCTTTGACAGCATTTTCTTTACAATGTCAGCGATTTCTTTCTCATAATGCAATCACAGCACATTATTTTAATGTATCAATCTATGATTGAAAAAAAATTCAAAAACGTTTCATCATGCTTTTTGCCTCTCCTGAAAAAACAACAAAAACTAACCTAAGTGGTTTCCTTGCAACACCAATGATATAAAATAAATTTTAAATTCAAAATTGCATCAATCTTGATGACACAAAAAAATCAGTTTGTAACATTACCTTCCTTGGCATTGTCGCCTTGTCATAGTACAGAAATTTCTCATGCCCTTGGTGCAGAAGAACCTGAAAAATAAAAAATTGAACACTATTTCAAATTGATGAGTTATCAAAGATAATGCAAATTAACATTAAAAATATGACTGACTCCACATCAGTAGAAGCTAGGCAGCTCTTCCTTGATAAATCTTACATAACCAATCCCAGCTCAAACAAACTGATGAACACAGACCTTGTGCTCAATTTTTAACTCTGAATTCATTAACAAAATTGTCGAATTGCATTTCATGAAGAACATTTGAAAATTCTTAACTTATGGTTATCAGTCACAATGGACATTTCCAAACAAAATCAACCCAATTGCCTGAAACAATTTTAAAACCCAACATCTATATCATTTTTAAGGAAAAGGATTAAAAGGCACTCTCAGGTCAGAAGTATTATACACTCCTCAAATAAATTCAAAATCCACAGCATGACATTATGTAAACTAGTTGCTCATCTCCATCTATCAAGATTTCTTGAGGTATCCACAAAAATAAAGAAAGATGAAAAAAATAGAACCAACAACTTGCAATAGCCCTTCAACAACTAGACATCACACTTGACAAGAGAATAAATGAAATACAAGCACAAAATTACTTACGTTGTTTCAACCTGGTTGAGAAAAATCAGCATTAGTCAAACCCTAGCTCATCATAACCATCCTCCTCAAGGGCAGAAATATGAACATATAAATACACAACAAAGATAAACAACAGGGTACTGGAGAAGGGAAAAACAAAGTGCCCCTGGTTTGAAAAAGATCCAGCAAATACAGCTCCTCACTAAAAAAAGTAACAGGAATGAAAATTACTTCGCAAAAAACAACCTATCATAAAAATACATAGATAATATCCCTTTCCATCCTTGAAAACAAAACAGAAAAGGCCAAAATTATATTCACGCAAACAGGTGTCAAAGCAAATAATCAACCAGCTCATCATTCAAACGTTTCACACAAAGAACCATGAAGCACAACACACATGAAACTTGAGGATACAACCACAACATCTGAAAAGAGGACACATGACAAAAATATCTCATCAGAGAGGAAAGAAAATAAACTCATACTTACAATATATACTTTGGGTTATTGGTGACAAGTTACTTTGTAACTTTTTGAAGGACAGCAAACTTCAAAATCGTGGAATGACAACTCTTTCTTATGTTGAAAACTCCTTGCCAAGGCATTGTGATGATTTGAAGTCACTAATTTAAGCATCACTCCATGATCACTGTTTACATGAGCATATCTCTTCTTAAAATGTCATAAGACAACCAAGAGGTGTGAATAGCATAATCAAATATACAGATTTCATCTGGCAAACCCTGGGCAAACAAACGTCGTGGAGTGGACCAAGTTTAGATGACAAACATCTCTTTGAAACAGCTTGATGAAGATCGAGACGATGCATGTAAAAATTGTAGAAAACCCTTAGCATTACACTTTAATGTAGGCACTACAATGCAATAAGACCAATGAAGAAAAGTTCTGTTCATATCTTTTCTTTCAGGTGTCTTTCCGACATCCATTTCAAAATGCATAGGAGTATCTACCACATTTTTAAAACCGATGCTCATTAATATATGATTGTTATTAGTCAAGAAGACAAATTTTGGTAGAATCCCATCAGCCCTGACGGCACCCTTTCTAAAAAAAAAAAAAAAAACCAAAAAAAAAAAAAAAAAAAAAAAAAAACAAAAAAAAAAAAAAAAAAAAAAAAATAAAAAGGAAAACAAAACCACTCAAAGAAACTACTGTAATCTACAAAATACAAAGATTATACACATAAACCCCTGTATTTAAAAATACGGATGAGTCCGCATAAGACAAACCTATTTGACCCAAGATCAGCATGTATCTTTAACACGGTTTAGTTAATTTTGTTATCATAATCAAGTCCTCCAATCTTACAAAGAAAACATTAATTCCTCAGTCCAATGTCCTGTAGGCCTGCAACATGCTCATGTTAGCTGACAGCATTTGCTTTTACTACTAAATTGACCTCACAGACAAAGCATGAGAGTGAGAAAATGTTTTACATTTAAAGGATGATGAAGAAACAATCAGTGAAGAAACAATCAGGACAGAAGGGAATGTTTAATTCAACTGATTTGGTTTATCTTATGTGGACTCCATTATAGCTATTTATGACTGGAAAGGCAATATTAATTTCTTTTGTACCTCACACAGGGCCACTTCGCTCAGTATCCACGTCTTCTCACAGTTCTTGTTTGGAAAGGTTTGTATAAGTCCAATAGAATTGATATTTTCTCTTAAATTTAGGTATCAAATTCCAAATCAAGAGAAACCCAAGTATTCTATTTATTCAGCTTGTGAGCTAAAGCAATCACAGCAATTGTAGCCTTCGCATATATATATAATCTCAAAAAATTACAAATCTAAAATGAACAAAGCTGTGCCAACACCTAATGTTGGTTGGGTTTCAGTGAAAACGAAATATGATACTCAATCTTTCAACCAAGCATTTGCCAAAATATAAACTGACAAAGTCTACAGGCAGATTGGGTGGGCACAAAAAAAATAAAAAGAAGCAAGCAACGAGAACTTAATTGCTTGTGGATCTACTTGCTCAATCATGCCAATAACTTAATTGCAAAAGCTGTGTAGAGAAATCCTACACAATGACCCTCCATTCAAAATTTTTTGAAAACCAAACACAATATGTACCGTAGCCCACTTTTAAAATCAAATGAAACCAACTAATTAGTCAAGCTCAGTTTACACCCAATTATCAAGTATAGTCATTTGAAATTTAATCAAATATCAGAGACAACACCCTCAATCCATTTGGGACATTGAAAGGAGAAAGTCAGTTAAAAAAAGCTATATTTACAAAACCTTTAGCGCATTATTCGTTGTTGCAGAAGTGTAACACAACAACCATTTAGTCTTGTCAAATATTTATGGAGAAAAGTGATTGACTGCATCACCATGTCTCATATTTTCTGTTATATACCTGACGTCATGTCAATAACAAGACAGGACCCCACTCTGCCTCTACAACAAACCCAAATTTATAGAAAAGAGAGAAAAGAAGGACCTCACATTAACTTATGCAAAGTGACTTGATGTTTAGGACAATTTAGGATTTGAGCAGCACAAAATTTTGGATATAAAAACAATCTTTCAATCTGAGATAGAGAGGGACTGCGGAAAAGTGAACACAAGAATAAGAAAACTGATGAACAAAGAAGCCAACCATCATTTCTTATACAACACTGAATTGATTTTATTCTTTCTTTTTTCCATGAGATTAAAGTCGTGAACAAATTATACATATGGCGATGAACAAAGTTGTAAAAAAAATAATAAAAAAATGGACCTCTCTTTTAAACATTGCTGTTGCCTCCATTGATTGAGTGAAAAATGATGGACAATTTGTGATCACTCGTATTACATACAGCAATGATGAAACTTCAGATATCTTTTCTCCAACTTTAAAAAACAAAATCAAACAAAACGAAAATCCATAGACACATTATTTAACTAAAACCTCAAAAGACAAATGTTAAATGTACAAATGTGTAAAAAACATTTCTTCCTTATGAAAAATTGCCATGTTGTAGATTACAGGATAAAATAAACAGTCATACCTAAGGGAGAAAATACAAATTACTGTTTCAGACAGAGCCTTGAAAATGGACATTAAGAAAAACATTGTACAGAAAGGGCGCTCATGAACGCACAAGAAGGAAAACGAGTTGATACAAATCTTACAACAGATGAAAATATTTGTACACATTAAGAAAACAAAAACTAAAACCCTACAAAAACTTATATAAGACAATCATTTCAAATTAAAAAGGAGTGAAAAAAAAAAGAGAAAAAAAAAAAAAAAAGCAGAATGCACCAAAATGCTCAAAAGTGCAATGAAAATATAAACAGTTTGCTATGAAAGAATAATCCTGGAATTGTTCACTAATTCGAACTTTCAGACATAAATAGAATTGCTTCCTTGGTTTATTTGACTAGAAAACGTGTCTGGATGGCCAACAGTGAGCGCTATACATGTATTATTATGTGTCCACTTTTGACGTTGAGTTCAAGACTTTTGCGGGATTATTTGAAATGCTGTGTGGCTTTCCTCCAAATCTAAGTAGAAACTTTTCTCACTCCAGTTCGGCTCTCTTGTTTTAGAGCCTCAACGTCATCAAACTGATATCGAAATACTTTCAAAATGTCCTTTTAAAAAAATACATGTAGTCGGAAGGATTTAAATTTGGGGAATGCGGGGCTCAAACTTGTCGAATCTTACGGCTGATCAAACGATCTCGTATTGAAGTTGAAGGTTGCTATTTGGCCCTCCGCGTCCTCAAAGAGAAAGGCCAGCCCTAAGTCATCATGACCTGAGGTGGTTTTAGTTCTCATTTTCTGGAGATCCAAACTTGATTGCACTTTCTGGAGATCCAAACTTGATTGCACTTTCTGGAGATCCAAACTTGATTGCACTTTAGAATGTTTCCGTGTCTTGTGCGAAACTTAGGACATGTCAGAGGCAATGGTTATACATGTATTAAAATATTATGCTCAACACAATAGGCTCTCTGGTCTTTACAGAGCTGACCCATGATATCAATTTCCACATTCAAATTCAAAGTGGAATTATTGAAAACACTTAGACCTAGAAGTACAGAAGCATCTGCAGGCTTCTCAAACTTCGTGAAAAGGGAAATGAAGTATGTTTCTTGCGGCATTTAGTAACTGTATAATGTTGTGTCTCTCACCATGAGACAATGAATTATATCAAAAATGGGTAATCTTTTTCTTGCATACTGAAACAAATCATGCACATGGAAACAAATCATTAAATATTTTTCTTGAATGTTTCAACCAGATTACTTTTGAATTAATCCCGTCTGTGCCAAATTTCAGCTTTCTAGAATGATCTTCAAATGAGTTATTAAGAAAATAAGTTAACTTGTTGTTTGTTGTAGTTGTTGTTGTTGGTTTTTTGTTTGTTTGTTTGTTTGTTTGTTTGTTTTTGTTTTTTTGGAACACCCTGCATTATTTGATAGGAGCATGTTCATCATGTCAGCAATTTGGGAGACGTTGAACTCAAGTACTGGGTTGGTACTGCATGTACTGATTCACGGTCACGAGCTTTAGGCTGCCTTTTTGGGTTCCGGTGTGACGAGTATGGTGTTTTGGTTGTCCTCATTAAAGCATCTAAGTCAAAATGGTTGTAAGTCCTATACCTTTGTTTTATGGGTTTTAGTTCTGATAGTGCCTTCGATTTTATGCTGACAGAAATAAGATTGTGACAGTCATTGATTCCAGTACTGAAAATTAAAGATTTGGTACAATGGACTTCTTTGTTTTTAAGCACATCGACAACAGATGTGGTGTTATTTGTTACAAAGCACGTGGGTTTTCTTACTTTATTCTCTAAATAAAAAATGTCGCTAAGATCCTCTCAATGATTAGATACAAGTGATTTTGCCGTGTCATAGTAGTTCAGGTCTCCAATGACAAAGCAATTTTCATAATATGTTTAAACGATGTGTCAATCAGACACCGTCATAGCCAGACGTTGCAGGTGGCCAGGACATGTCTACAGGATGCCTGTGGATTCAATGTCAAGAATAGCGCTACGGTGGACACCACAAGGCACAAGAAACCGAGGCAGACCCCAAAAACTTGGCCAAGATCAGTGTAGAATGAGACCCAAAAACTTGGCCAAGATCAGTGTAGAATGAGACCCAAAAACTTGGCCAAGATCAGTGTAGAATGAGCTGGAAACCAGATGCCTTACCTTGCGAACTGCACCCCGAGCAACGGATGACAGAAATCATTGGCGATCCTTTGTTGTAGCCTCAAGCCTCAAGCACCAGTCGGCGCAGAGAGGATTGGGTGAGTGAGTCTATCCAAGGTGCAAAAATGTTCGCAGGAAAGTTCATTTTTCATGACAAGGGCTCATTACCGTGCACATGTAATCCCACTCTCCGCCGTTGAGGGTTATTTCATAAATATACTTGATTTTCTCAGTTGCATAATTTTCTATGTCCTTCCGGCGTGCAACTATATCCGCTCATACCACGTCACCAAGCCGCTTACATAATGCATTTCGGTCGGGTCGTCTGTACCCGTCGACTTGAAGAATATCGTCTCTGGCAAAGATGAGTCTCGTTTGGTCTATGACACTATAGATATATCTGTGACGTTGTCTGAAACAATCGGGTTTGATTCGTCGAATTTGTCGCGGATACTGTACCGTATACATGTGAACGTATATCAATGGGATGGCATACCCGTAAATTATGATGATCATTTGTTCTGAAGGATCTTAGCAATTATTGAAACTGTGTTTGGTTTCCTGCGTCAGACAATGAGGTCGACGGGATTTAGGGTTCCGCTTTCCATGGTCTACCGGTTGTTGGCCATTCTGAAGTTTCCGTATGGGCAATTATAGGGTCACTTGATGATGATCTTCGTGGTTTAAGATTTACGCATGCGTTGAAGACGACAATGCACTGGGTTGTTTATGTCACTTGAAAGGGGGTGGGTCAGCGAGGGCAGACATACTGGGATTTGTCGACATCTGGGAGTGGACAGCACCACCCTACTATGGCAGGCAGAGATCCTAACTGGATGAAGGTCTTTGGCGACTAGATCTACATCTTCTCTCATGTTGTCAGATGCGAGAGTGAGTAAGTAAGTGAGTGAGTGAGTGAGTGAGTGAGTGAGTGAGGGAAAGAGTGAGTGAGTGAGTGAGTGAGTGAGTGAGTGAGTGAGTGAGTGAGTGAGTGAGTGCGAGTGCCGACTCTCGAGGCCCAAGGTAGTTGAAGAGATAGAGGCGTTGGATGGAGTGGTCAGTCATTGGTGGTAGTGGCAGGCATTGCGGTGGTGAGATGTTGATACATCTGGTTACGTTCTTTAAAAATACATTGTACATGTATTAAAGTTGTAAAACTAACTTTGAAAGTTGTATCACTGTTACCTCAGTTTCTTGGAGATCACGCCCATGTAAAATTCTTAAGAAAGAATATAATGTCTACCTAAAACTGGAAAAAACCCAACAACAACCCAAGGATAAAGGTGGAGAGAGAAAAAGATGGAGAGAGAGAGAGAGAGAGAGAGAGAGAGAGAGAGAGAGAGAGAGAGAGAGAGAGAGAGAGAGAGAGA
>JBCHJU010104666.1:0-10732 GCA_039654505.1 Plocamopherus imperialis | reverse complement strand
GACAAATTGCAGTAAACGAGTTAAATCGTCCCCATGACATAAAAACGCTAGAGCGTTGCTTGCCCATCCTGCTCATCATTATGAGCCGCCACTGTGTAATACCCACGCCTGTCCATTACATTCAATAAATAATCAAAGACAAGGGCTAGATCTGCCAAATTTCGTTTAATATACAATCAAAAATCAGGGCTAGATTTGCCAAATGTTCGTTAAAACGGTACAAGAATATAGAGAGAGTACGGTACCCGAATTCACAGTACCCAACACAAGTAAACGATTTAGAGAAAATACATTATATAAAAATACTTAATAGGGTCAGTAGCCCTGTACGGGAGTGAAGCCTGGACCCTCAGAAAAACAGTTGCAAAGAGAATAAATGCAGCAGAAATGTGGATTTACAGAAGACTTCTGAGGGTCAACTATATGGAAAGAAGAGCAAATCAAAGTAGGCCTACTGGTATATTGGGAGAATTAGATAAAGAGCTAGAGATTATGAAAATAATAACGAAACGAAAAATGAAATATGTAGGACATGCCACAAGAAACAACAGATGTCAACTTATGAAAACCGTGCTGCAAGGAAACATAGAGGGCAGAAGGAGAGGAAGACATATATGTAAATGTTATTATAATACATGTATCTGAAATTGCTATGATTATCTTTTAATAATATGAAGTGCCTCAATTTAAAATGTGCCGCACCCAGAACACCTATTTTCTGATGTGTGAGAGCACTATAGTAAATGCACAACAACGGCAACAACAACAACTGCTACTACTTCATCTTCTGCTGCCGCTGATATAACAACTACAATATCAAAAACAACAACCACAATAATAAAAATAAAAATAATAATAATAATAATAATAATAATAATAATAATAATAATAACAACAATAATAATAATAATAATACATGTAATAATAATAATAATAATAATAATAATAATAATAATAATGATAATAATAATAATAATAATAATAATAATAATGATAATAATCATAATAATATGCACTTATTTTGCACCTTCCATGGCCCACTATGGGTATTAAAAAAATGAAGTGTACAAAGACAGTTACAGCCTTAACGACAAACGCATTAACAGTTCATAACATTACATAGTCAACAAACACTTCAAAACATCATTATTCAATATAAACATTGTGATATTAACAATAACCTCATGAATAACAATAATATATAGAGAATGAAATTAATTAAATTAAAATCCGATAGAGAATTTTTTCTTTTGAAATATTGTGTTACTAGAATCTATTTGAACACGTTGAAAGACTCTGCAAGCTGGACTTTCTCTGGCAGTGCTCCAAATTTCAGCCGCTTGGGTTCACAGTCTTTTGGCTTAAGATTTTCAGTTTAGTTTCTGATTTTGTATTATTGTCAACAAGGATGGTCACATGTTGACTGAAGCAGATGATGTCCTTGATAGGTGAAACGAATATTATGGCACATCACTTTTTGGTTTTGTCAAACCTAATAGCCATGAAAACAATTTGGAGCCAAATTTGGAATTGATCCCTGAAGATATGGAACCTGAATCTCTGCTCAGTGACGTTGAATCTGCCATTTAAATCTAAAATGTAGAAAGTCTCCTGGGCTTGACAATATTCCTTGTGAGTTGTTGAAACACTCAGGTGAAGGTGGACTCAAAGTAATTATTTTGAGTAATTGTTTATGCTGCAAGATATGAAAAACCTGTCAATGCCCTACAGATTGGAAGCTCCCACAATTTGTCATGTTACACAAGAATGGAAATGTCAAAGACTGCAACTGTAACTATTACAGAACAATTATCCTGATTGGTCATACCAGCAAAATACTGCAGCTGATAATAGTTTTAAATAGATTGAAGCCAAAAAATAAAGGAAGAGCTATCCGACTGTCAGGTTGGCTACAGGAAAACAGGGGAACAATAGATATGCTGTTTGTATTCCTGATAATGGTAGAAAAGATCAGACAGACCAAGAGATGTTCATTATCTTCATTGACTACAGCAAAGCGTTTGATAGCGTGATTCACCGAAGTATTTTCCAATTCATGATCAACATGGGTTTTCCAAGACATGTGGTTTACCTCATAGCTTCATTATACAACGATCAAAAAGCAACAATCAGATGGAAGAACCAAAAACTGCAAATTTTTTAACATCACTAAAGGGGTAAGGCAATGCTGCATCCTGTCTCCACATCTCTTCAGCATATACACTGAACATATCATTAGAGAGGTAGACATAGAAAACATGGGAGTAACAATTTGCTTGCCCTCTAGTCTGCCTAAATCTCATAAATTTTTTCTGCTTACAGAGCAAACAGTCTGCTTTGTTCCCATCGACCTGTAGAAATTCTTGCCAGTTACTGGGTACTTTGGTTGTTGATGTCACTTGACACCGCATGCCACGGCTTCTGATTTCACGAGTGGTGGATTTGACTGTCTAGTTTATAGGCATTCCAGGCAATTCAATTCAATCTCATTCAATATAAATTTATTGTCCAAAAGGCACATTGTATTGTCATTTAGGATTAAAAACAATAACACATAATTTAAGACATTCAATAGACGGACAAATACTACGATTTCAAGTTCAATATAACAATACAACAATAAATACCCTTAATCATTAACAACAACAAAAACAAATTAAAAAAAAATAAAACAATTATATGATAAGACATGACAGGTACAACAATTTGATGGCTGTGGGGAGAAAGGAATTTCTTTACCTCTCCCGTCTGCACCTAATGGGGATTGGGCGATTAGATCTTATTGACGACTTAATTTTGTCAAAAAGGGGATGGGACAAACCTTTGCTAATGGACAGATTTTTTTCTTTGACAGCTCATTGCGTATAGGCAGTCAAAATCAGGACGAGAAACCATTCTAATTTTTCCAGCTTTTAAATAATAATGTTTATCTTTTCTTTGCTATGTATTCTAGCATTTCCTCCCCAGACGACTAAAGAGAAAGAGATGACACTTTCTAAAATGGATTTGTAAAACAGCTGGAGTAGTGTGTTGTCAACATTGAAATGTTTTAATTGTCGTAAAAAAATACAGTTTAGAATTAAGTTTCTTAAAAACACTTTTTGAATGATCTTTCCAATCTAGTTTGTTGTCAATTGTCAATTCTAAAAATTTGTAAGAGTCTATTTGTTCTACTTTTTCAGCTTTTATAAACAGTGGTTGTAGTGGATCCCTTTTCGTCTTAAAATCAATAATTAGCTCCTTGGTCTTTTTAACATTCAAAGGAAGAAAATGTTTTTCACAAAAATCAATAAAGTATTTTACAGAATTTCTATATTCGTCTTCATATTCTTTTAGCAGAACTTGTATAGTGATGTTGTCGGCAAATTTGATCAAAAGGGTTTCTTCAGACTTATTTATTTGGCAATCATTTGTATAAAATGTGAACAGAAAAGTTGACAACACCGCTCCCTGGTGTGCCCCTGTATTTTTAGATATATAATGTTGGACTTCATATCATCGGCAAAAGTGTTGATGCTCTTGTTATCTTTACAAATCACATTTTTCGTTTTAACATATTGTTGTCTATCTGTCAAGAAATCAAGGAACCAAAATAAAATATTCTTATTTATCTTCATTTCATGCAATTTTGAAATAAACAGGTGGGATTGAATGGTGTTAAAAGCTGAGGAAAAATCGATAAATAAAATTCTACAATAATTCCTAGGGATATTCATATATATGTAAATATTTTCTAAGAAAACAAGAATAGCGTCCGCAATTCACCTTTTCTTCTATATATGCAAACTGCACAGACGAGATAGACGAGATACGCCCTTCAGCCATGGCATGACATGTGGGGGGAACACCTGGTCTGCATAATCCTGAAAAGTTAATGCTGCGCCTGGTCTCATTGATTTCACGATGTGGCTCCATCTTGATTAATAACATTAGAAGAGGAGGAAGTATTCGGAGTGGAACCTTCAACATCACCTTCGAGGCACTTGAGATTGTAAGATTGTGTTCTTTATTTAGTGCATTTGACCTTGGACACTCAGAGATGGTGGTAATTCAGAGTTCTCATGTGTCAAACTTTCTTCGTCAATGTCCGTTCGTGAGTGTCCCAAGAGCATCATTTGAATAACCTGGTCTTACCTTCCTCCAGGAAAGCAAGCTCGGATTTTTCTTTACTTTATTCAATTTTAAACTGTAAAGGTTCAAGCTGTTGAGGTGAAAGGTGGGGGGTCCGTGGGGATGTGCTGGGTGAAAACCTTTCTGAAAGTAATTCATCATACGGTATTTATTTATTTTCCAGCTTTTGTAATATCTCTCATCCTGCTCATGACATCATCTGACTTGTTTGTGGACGTATCAAGAGAACTCAGTTGACCAGAATCATCAAGAAAAAGATTTCCCGCATTGGAGAGTGTACTGATTAAGCCATTAACATTTTCTCTGAAAGTCTCTTGATATTTAAGATCCTGTTACTGGTGTTTTTGTGACTGTCTTTGGATTGAGAAAGTTCCGGTCCAGTAATCATAAATCTTTCAAGGGCTACAGGATCTTCAGTCAGTCTAATTATTCCTTCGGTCCGACGAATTTTCCTTTCATGAACTCTTTATCAAGGATTGCTAGCATAGTGTAGTATGTGATCAAGAGAGTTATGGCGCCTTGTTTGATGTCATCCACGAAAAAAACTCTTGGTATACATTCCTCAAGACAAGTTAACGCCCTTGGTAGTTGCAGAATTTCTACAAATTTATACAGCTGAGTTTCATCAGCATAAATGTGATAACTGAATTCCTATTAATTAATGATATTATGTACTGGTTGGGCTTACAATGAAAAAAGGATACGTCCCAGAGCTGGTCCCTGGGGTACACCAAAATAGAGATCAGAAGGATCTGATTGCTTCCCACTGATTGATACAATTTACCTTCTGTAAATTGTGTCTGAACTGAACCATTGAAACCAGACGATAATTTGCGGACAACATTTTTCAGCCTGAAATCCTCTAACTCTTAGAATGGATATCAGTAAATAAATGTAGCATTTATCAAAACAATCAAAGTTTAATAGCAATTTATCAACCCTAGTGTTCAAATGAAAGTTTAACATGATTATTGTGGATGCAGAGATAAACCCGTTTTTGTATTTTTTGTCATGAAAAAAAATTCCAATTTACATACGCGAGGCAATGGGCTAAAGTCAAAATTATTGTGGCAAAGAATTAGATGTGTCATAATGGATCTGGACAAGTAAAATGGATACATCCGAATGGATACGACAACGAATACAAAAAAAAATTAAAAGAAAGAAAAAAGTTAATACATTAGGGATTGAACCTTGAACAATGTCACCAATCGCATTGCCAAGGAAGGCATGAACTTCTTACCACCCAGCAACGCTGATTCCTAACTTAGGCCACGCGCACACCAGGTTGATAGTTTCGCTCGTTCAATGCGAATGTAAGAAAAGCGTTTAATAGACACCTTTTGATGTAAATTTTCAGCCGGTAATGTGCAGACTGCGAAAAAGGAGCTCACGATAAATTCATGAAGTTGACGTCTCACCTGGAAAGTGCGGGGATAGAATTCATACCAAAATAGCGTTGCCTGGTGAAATCCTGAGTCAATTGGTCTAAATCAGTTAATTTGCATAAACGACAAGCAAGCTAGAGACTAAAAAGTCTAATAAACCCATTGCTTTCACTCGCACCGAACGGGCGAAATTATCAACCTAGTGCCTAAGACGTAAAGGAGCGTCATGAAACAAGTGTTTTGTCTAGCTCATACCATTTTATCCGGCGAACAACTAGATTCAGAAGGCCAAAGCTAATACAGCAAAATGGCCAACACAGCATATATACGACTAGCTCATTATTTTTGCACAGCACTTTCTAGATTTTCCATTTCTTAAGTTCAACATAGGGCTATCCCTAAATTGTTACGAGACATTTCCTTTATTCGGACATGTGCCGTAACAGTATTACAGACAATAATGGGCACGAATTTACAAAGGCCAACATAAATAATACATTGGTAGCTGGTTGGCACTAATTGGACAGTTAGTCTAGCTGCTTTCATCTCGTGCCGTTACGCTACACTGGTGCCTCATATTCACAATGCATAATTGCCTAATTTTCCGACAAGAAGTCCCTGACCAATTGGATGGCGAGAATTCATGCTCTTGAAGAATTAACAATTGTTTGTCTCATCGTAACATCGTAAACCCATTGTTGTATAACTTTAAATGTTGTAATTGGTGCTTTTTATACATATTTGCGCGTGAGCTTGGAGCAGCCATAGGGTACAGGCCAATTTGACATGTTGTTTGAGCAAAGTTGTAATATCCTATAAATACCGAGTGCTAGAAAAAGCGCAATCTTTTCAAAGTTAAATTTCAAAATGAGTTCTTGACATATTTTGTTGACTTTTGTGCAGATATATATTTGGCAATAGGCATGACATAGACAGTTTTCAATCGAGAAATGTGTTTCTCTTAACTTTTTTCCAAAGCATACCAGATAATACAACTGATAATGAAACATCATACTTATTAGCGATCAAAAGCAAAATCATGGGCTTTAACATGATTTCATCATCATTGACATGAATAATCACTTTCCTTAAAATATGACAAACTACAAATTGGCAAAATTGTATGCGGCGTCTTGAATAAGGAATGTTTCTTCCCTGAGGGAACTTAAATGCAGACACTTAGTCTTCTACGCATTAGTACTATTGTGTGATGTCACGCCTTCATGTTGTTTGTGTCCAGCCAGGATTTGCATGTGTCCGTGCAGTTGTGTACACTTTCGTAGCCTCCTTCCAGTTTGGTGGCGGGGCAGCTGAGGACGAGGTGGTTTGTGCTATCTACAGCCGCCTGGCATCTAAGGCACATGGGTGATTTTTAATTCTCCATCTGTGCATCTTTGCTGTGGTTCTGGCATGTCCTCAGCCTGTTAGCGGCTACCCAGTACATAATGTATCTCCTCTTCTGGTGAAAGAACGGGACTCTTTCATTAGGGTCTCCGAACGTTTCTCCTCCCATTGACATATGTTTGGTCCATTCATCTGTCCCTGCTTCATGGAAGTTGAAGCGCTTCTTCTTTGGGAGGTAAAATGGTGATCTTGATTTGAGCCTTGATTGTGAAGGGCTGCCTTTGTGCACTTATTGCAGCGGTGTAGCTGTATCCGGCTTTGCCTTCCATGCATTGGCATTCACACAGTGAGAGAATTTGGGATGGTCCCATGAGGGATTCCATTTCAATCTTTTTGAAGGACATATTATAGTTGCTCCGTTGCTCATTACAAATTATCTTCAGAAAGCCTGCTGTCTAATATCGAACTATTTTGTTACTGACGATACTGTTGAAGACTGTTGTAAAGGCGGAGTGAAACCTATCTCTTACATCGCTGATTACCATATGGCGAACGGTTCCGGCAGTCTCTCCGAATCTTTGAAACAAACCAGGTATTGTTGTAGGATCTAGCAACTCGTCTCTGCGAAACTGCAAGCGTTGACATCACGCACGGTGAGTCCATTCACGCTCCTCAATGGATGTTCTTGGCATCATATAGGGAAAGCATCAAGCAACGACCAACAACAATAAACCTCAGAGAATAATTTAATTCATGATAATTTAATTTTATCTAAGGGTCAGTTTTCGAACGCTCGTGCGTTGGCCCTGGAATTGGAACAGAGGATCGTCCCGCTGTGAACCCGCTAACTCGGAAAACCGAGTCCCAAGGTGCCTGCCAACCAGACCACCCCCAGCTTCGCATCGCTTTGCTTTGACGGATTGGGTGATTGGATAGACAAAGTGAATGCCACACACGGTTTAAAAATGAAGCAACCAAGAGATGAACAAAAGAAATACTTCACAGATTCATTGTATTGACTCAGATAGGCTATCACGTGATAGGCTTTACATAACTCTAGTCTCAATCAACTCTTGTGTTTATTAATGTCGATTCTATACGCCTGTCTGAAGAAGCAATCCGTAATCTTATCTCTTGTGTTAAAGTAGTTATCCGCAATCTTATCTCTTGTGTTAAAGTAGCTATCCGCAATCTTATCTCTTGTGTTAAAGTAGCTATCCGCAATCTTATCTCTTGTGTTAAAGTAGCATTCCGCAATCTTATCTCTTGTGTTAAAGTAGCTATCTGTAATCTTATCTCTTGTGTTGAAGTTAAAGTAACTGTCCTTGACCATCTCTCGTGTCATTGTAAAGGGTATAAATTTGTCTGAGGTCAGTCTAGCTCTTAATTTTTTATGTTGATGTTAATACTTAAAGCGACTCTAACGGAACTTTATACATAAAATAACCTTATCTCTTGTTTTACTTTTTTTTTTCAAGCAATGCGCATTACTTTACATTCATAACTTTCTTGACCTCCTTGAATTTCAAATGACTGTACATATCAATACATCTCTTGTTTTTAACAAGTGGAGACACTAGAAATTTCCTTATCGTTACTCTACCGGCATAGAGACTCCAATAGCCTACCATATATTCCTTGTGCATGGGCTCAGAGCGCCTTACATTTACATGATCCGCAGTCTCACTAACGTTTATTTTTGTGTAAAGGACACTGACCTAATAAGCGTTGCGAGTTTAACAGTCAGTTTCATGGAGACTCAAGCGCCTTGAATAATGCAGCAAAACGTCTACAAATGGATTTCTTCTGACTTTGACATGAATAATTATGGTAACTTTATCATTCCTGCTGACAATGAAAATCTTGCCGACTGCAAGCCATGTATTCGTATTACAGTTTTAAGTCTAACGAGTAAGTCTAAGGAAACTCATTTTTCATGTCATATAAATTAACTGGTCATGACATCAATCTTGATATTTTTATTTTATACAAGTTTTGACTTTCATTGAAGGACAACAATATGTCAAGGTACATCATACGTTTGATAGTCGTATACATTACGTATGCCCAAGTCCTAGATTTCCAAAGGACAAGAGGCCTGGCCGCTTTAGACGCGGCTATTGCCAGGGAGTTCAGATACTCCATGGTGGCGGACACCAGCGTCGGTCTGGTCAACCCCATCATGACCTGGTCAGGAATGTCGCTTGTCCAGTGTGCTACGGGATGCAGCTGGGAACCTACGTGTGTAAACTTCTTGTGGAACTCTTCTGGCGGGGAGTGTACGATTAGTCGGGGCATGAAGAAAGCCTCAGGGATAATGGGGAATAACTTTACCAAGCTGTACAGGGTTTTAAGGAAATGTCCTTACGATCTTGGGTATGAAATACGGGCACAGGGTAAAACCCAACGGTGCCTCTTCTATTCGGAAATTCCCGCAACATTTGTACAAGCGAAGCAGATCTGCACCAGTCACGGAGGTCGCCTAGCCAAGACCAACACTCAAATCCTGGTGGATCTAGTTGGGGATATGGCCGTGGAGAAAGGCTTTGGCAGTCCATACTGGAACGGAGTTCTGGTCGGTGTAGATGACCTGGTATCGGAAGACCTGTTCGTCTGGTCGGACGGGGCTGTGATGACAGATGATGAGAGGAAACAGCTTTTCCCCCCCGGAGAGCCCAATAACATTTGGAATGAAGACTGTGTGGGCGTTTTTGGATATACATCTGGGTGGGTTCTAAATGATTACCCTTGTGCCAAAGACCACGTGTTCGTCTGTGAGATTGACTGTGCCATTCTCTAGCGATAATGTTAGTATGGGGAAATCGCCCCCCCCCTCCCCTGCCTTGCAAGAAAAAACGAATCGTGCATCTCTTTTGCGAAATCCTACGAGAACTCTTTGCCATTTGCGAGAGTAAGTTAAGTCCATTTTGTAGTATTTTACAGCCATTAATACTTTTTACTTGTCTGTAACCAACCGTCTGCAAATTGCCTCACTTTAGTTCCAAATGTGAGATTTTGATCAATGTCATTTATATACGTATATATTAAAAGTAGAGCGGGCTTAAGAAATTGGAAATTGCAAACTGTAAAAACAATTCAACACCGGTGCCTGTCGTAAAATTATTCAATTTTACAATTCTGATGTCGAAATTTTCAATGTTGATAAAATTCTAGAGGTTTATTTTGATTCTAAACTTACACTGGAAATAAACATTAAAAATTCTATCAAATGTCCATGTTCCATTCTCGAAATCTGAACAGAATAAAATCCTATATCCATGTAGAAACAGCCAAACTTTGTCTGGTGTATCTAAAACAATCACCTAGATTCAAAATTATTCCTCTTAAGCATTACCCTTAAAAATAAAGAAGATCATGTAACAGATATACTTAACGATCTGGACTGGCTTCCTTTTACGGACAGAATTGATTTCAAAATGCTTTGTCTAGCATACAAATTCTTGAATAGATTTGCTCCCCACTATCTGAGTGAACTTTTATCTTAACACTTTATAGAAAACCTAGGAATCTAAGATTTACGCCCAGAAATGTTCTCAATGTTCATCGACCGTCTACTTCTTTCAATGGAAATGCTTTCTATATGTGTGCGCCCTTTCTGAGCAAAAGCTGTAAAATGTCTACATCTTTTGTGTCTTACAAAAATACGTTAAATCGTTGTTTACAAATGTATTTAAAACAGCTTATTTTTAGATTTACCACTTGTACATTCGTCATCTGTATGGCGCTTTAAGCTCCAGTGAGGAAAAGCGCCTTATGAATGTAATTATTATTGTTATCATCATCAACATCATCATCATCATCATCATCATCATCATCATCATCATCATCATCATCATCATCATCATCAT
>JBCHJU010104555.1:0-10732 GCA_039654505.1 Plocamopherus imperialis | reverse complement strand
TTTTCCCATTGACACATTATGAGGTTACTGTGCAAGTGCTGTCACAGGTTTATACTACACCTATTGTTGGCTTCAAGTTCAAGTTCAAGCGCATTTTACCTAGCGCCCAAATCAGTGGAAACAGTGCTAAACCAATAATTGAAGAATTAAAATAATAGAAGATCTGTACTTTATGCTACACAATTCATAGCACGACTGAAAAAAGAGGGAACACTCCCATACTATAATAGCGATTCAAGATTATCCCATCTAAGTCACTCAACTCCGTCCACCAATACCTAGAAATAATAAACACATCCCGTTTTATTACACAGTGTTAACTAATGCATTAGGGTCCATCGTCATCATTAATCGAAAGGACGAGACCTCCACAATTGGTATGACGTAATCTAAACGGGTAGATCGAGATTTGACTGACCTGTGAGGCCTCATGTCACGGCAATTGAGTGAATTCACACCCTCTTGTTATCGTCATGTCCAGGTGAATTAAACACAGCCCTATACTTTATGTCCTGCGCCTGCGTGCATGCGCGCTCGCGCGCGCGCACACACACACACACACACGCACACGCACACACTGGTGCGCACCTCAATCCACAATTTGAATTTGACAAATAGATTTTCATACATTTATGGGTGTTGTCATAAAATTACATCATAGTCGTAGTCATATATCATTATGTTCACAAAAATATGTAAGAGTAAGATTGAGTGCACAAATCTATTAATGTCACATCTGTTATAAACATTATAGTGACAATTAATATTAAAGCACTTAAAGCGTTCTGTGTGTTCAACCCCTAGGCCTTCACAGTGACACTATGATGATACGGCACAAATTCGATCTCACCTGTCCAATAAGGACACTGAGTAGCCCAGGCCTAGGCTATGGGTGGCAAAACCAAAAACTATACATTGTACATGTACTATATTTCGAGTGAGGGGTGGGAGGTACACATGTAAAATGTCATGAATGTGCTACGGATAAAGACGAAGAGATAGATAATTCTCTTGGTCCATCTTTGTGTATCATAGACTCCATCACTCTAAAAGTCAGAGACACCATAATTTTCAAGTAGTTTCACTGGACGTTGAATGCAGGACAAAAAATCAGATTTTTAACATGGCAAAAGTTGAATGCAGCGACAATGATCACAATAATGATGATAATGATTATGCACATAGTTCACATAGGCCTATTGATAATGCTGGCACAATGGGACGATTTGAATTGAATGGCGAGTCGCCAGCCAACCCACAGCACGCGGTGTGCGCCTCGTGGATACGAGTTGGGGTGTGTTTTAGGAGTCGCCTGCGAATGGAGCTTAGCAAACGGAACTCTTCATGTCCAAAAATGAGTTACCGTCTCTGGAAAATTCTTAAGCCTCAATAAGGTCTAGGGGGGCTGTCACATTATTGGGGCCATTATAAGCCTCGATAATCACTCCCCTCATTGAAATGGTTAAGATAAACTTTGCTTAAAATAAACTGCTGGTTCAGTCCACTGTATCTATATAGATATATAATACCCCCCTTCCCCCTCCGAAATAAAAGAAAGGATGACTATATAAACAAAAGAAACAACAACAAAGAAACCACAGAACATAACAAACAAAAAAAAAGCAAAAATTAAAAATTGAAAAGAAAATGGTTAACCCAAAAGAAAATGTCCTTTCATTTCTTGGCATCAATTACTTAGTCTTTGATTCTTCAGGCTGACAAGATCTTCTCCAATGAGCTGGTTTTCCTTTTCATAGGATTTTAGCAATCCTGGATATTTTTCCCCTAAGTTTTCTTTCTTTCTTTCTTTTTTTTTTTCTCTTCTTTTTTTTTTCTCTTCTTTTTTTTATTTCAATTATTTGACTCATTGTCTATGGAAGGGTGTGAACCTGAGATTGTGCTGTATTGATTTTTTTTCAAATTGAGTTTTTTTTGTAAATTTTGATTTGTTGTGATGCATATTTGTTTTGATGCTCTTTCCTCATAATGAAAGTCCATATACACAATGTGAACCCAAAAGAAACGTTACCACTTTATTTGGGAAGAACTCAAGTGTCAGCAGACACAGTTTTTGATATTTGGGTTATATGGGGTTTTCCCTGAAAGAATTTGGTCACAAATGAAGCTTGCAACATGGTTTGTTCCTGAGCTCAACTCCATGGATTATTGTGACAACAGCTTAAACCTGACTCCACACCATCTTCAGGCAAAGCAAAGACAGTGGGATGTTGACAAATAGCGGCAATGTGCTATTGGTTTCTCGAAGGAAAAGAAGAAAACAAGGTTTTCGGAACGATGTAAGGTTCAGAGACGAGTCCCAGTTTCACTTACCCGGCTATTTCAACTCAAAGAGTGCAATTTACAGGGGTCCTCCCCCAAATTTATACTGTAATCTGTACCGGAATACCACATCATGAGGAATGGTGCACTTCATGGGTAGTTTTAATTTAAGCACTTATGGATTCATTTGCCCCCTTCCTCTTCAAAGATGCGGGCAGAAGGGAAAGCTGAAACAGTAAACGCAGTTTGGTTCATTGAAGCGCTGAAGAAGTTCTGGAATGCACTAGTTTAATTGTTCATGTAGGATGGAGCCAACCCTTATGTGTCTGCCATGTCATTGCATGGGCGGACAGACCACTTTGATTTTAAAGACAGGATAATCAGTCACAGCAGTCTACATGTATGGGCCCCTCACGGCCCAGATCTGCGTCCACGTGACTTTTTTTATGGGGCTGCCTTAAAGAAAGGATCTTCCAAAATGTGTATAAAGACATTAGTGCTTTGAAACAGGCCATTATGAGGGAAGAAGTGCGAAGCACGTGACGAAAAACATGTCAAGCCACAGTCTTCAATTTCAAAAGAAGGATTCAGAAATGTGTCTAAGTCAAATGGGGGCACTTTCAGCATGTGGTTGTGAGTCAGTCAACCATCGATTGAAATTTATTGTGATTTTATGTTGTGTTAATGAAATGTCTCATTGTTGATGGACAAAGTGATTTAAGAATTCAACTTGAAAAGAAAAATAAAACAGCAGACACAAAGATTATACATTTATTTTTATTGAGTTGTTTTTACAGGTTTCTAAAAATTGTGAAGTTCCTTGTTTGCATACATTTATTTTCCTTTTGGCATTATCCTTTTTTTAAAATGAAAACCGACCTTGTTGAAGGTTATACCCCACAAGTTCCTTTTGATCGAAATTTATTAGTGCGGGTTTCCTTTTCCAAAGTTAATTTTAGTAAGAGTTATTCCAAAACAAAATGGTTACATTTTTTCTTTAAGCTGTCGCAAGTCATTCGACAATAATGTGTGACCACGGACTTGTGATGGTAGAAAGTAAAAAAAAAACACCCAAAACCCAACAAGACATCTCAGTGCATTCAATATACAGTGGTCTCCGCGTAAGAGACCGGTCCATAGGTGACAAAAAAAGCGGCCTCTTAGACGGACGTCCTCTTAGACGTGGTTCATGGGAGGTAACTGGTCACGTCATATTTTGCTTATTTAGAAAGCTCAGTAGGCTATTAGGCCTGTCCTATGAATCCCATCCCATGAATCCAGTCCTTACACAACCCTCATTGATTGGCTAAAACTTTAAGCGAATGAAACGAATTCATTAAACAGCCAATCATGGAGGCGAACACGCAGACAAAAGGGGAAGCACTTACGGTTTATATACGTACCCCTACCCCCGATCACGGGAAGCAAGCATACAGAGGAAGGGGAAGGCATTTTTATGATCTATCTGCCTAACATCTGGCGGAATCGCATGCCCTTTGATTGACTAGCTTAGTCGCTTGCCATTGACTCGTGAACCGAGATGGACGCTGGCCACCAGTTTTGCACATGGCTGTGTTACCCAAGCGGGGTACACTGGTCACTACGGATCAACTGTCAACACCTCGCCGCTAAATCCCACGACCGCCCTACTAAAGCTGGCGGCCCTGTGTTTCCCAAATGACATCAAAGTAGGCAACAATAAATGTGCGCGTATCACAGTTAAGCACGTTCATTATGGTGCAGACAATCGTTGGGTCATCTCACTACACGCGTGTAGAAGTAATTTTAAGTACAAAATGAAATGTTATTCCTGAAAGAATTTGGCCATGTGAAAAAGCGGCCTCTTAGGCAGACAGGGGGTATTTGGACCGGTCTCTTAGAGGTGACTTTTAAAGAGAAAAAATTCGGTTACACAGGAATGGCGGCCTCTAAGGCGAACCAGCCTCTTAGATGGCGGTCTCATACGTGGTGACCACTGTACAATTGCATTTTATTTTTTACACAGCTGGAGACGAAAGTCGCCCTGCACCAGAAGGGTCCGGACTGTCTGGACTGGAGGCAGCTGCCAAAAATCTGTCAATGTCAATGGACAAAAGTAATCAACCAAATGTCCGAACGGCAGGTGAGTGTGGGTATCTTGATGTATGAATGAATCACAAGTATTTTAAGAGTGAAATGTTTAAATGATCTTAAACTGCATTTAATTAATACAAATGTTGCCCTTGATGGTTTTTTTTTATGCTGTTCATAAGAGAAAAACACAAGAGAAACAAAACAACAAAAAGAAAAGCAACCCACAAATTGCGGACCACTAACCCGAAAGGACGAGATCATACTGAATCCAGTTCATTATAAAAAGGTGTCTGTGACGGAAGTGTTTCATACATAAAGTAAAGCCTTCTTCATCTCAAAATTTCAACTCACAAATAATGTACAGAACAGCAGCCAATTTACATGTGCAGCTCATGAATATAAATTGTCATGATCTTTCAGTGTCTCTTTTGAAAGTTTTGGCAGTGTCAAGTGCTCATTTCACAACTTAAAGAGCTGAGAAATGTGTTTAAAGAGCTTTTGTAAAGGTCATAGCTGGGAATCAAACTTTTTGAACCTTTAGTTTGCCTTTATAAGGAATGTTTTCCAGCCAATCCACAGTGCTACAAGAAGGTTACAATCTGAACACATAGTCCATGATTGAGTGATTTCAGACTTTGTTGAGGTAGAGTTGTGATCTTGTGAGGGGTGTCATTTAGTAATAGCAATATTTTTTTAAATGATCTGTGCAACAATCTCAAAACAAAAATAATTTTTGGACATTCATTTGACTCAATTGAATGTTTCTGATTTTTAATAACGAGATATAGCCAGTATAATTTGAAATAATGTATTATGCCTGAAAAATATCTTTCTTATGGAGAATAAAACTTTGTGCTTGGCATCATTCTTATGAGAGGTTGCGGGATGTAAGATGAAAGCAGAAAATCATTTCTTTCTTCTCATCCCACAATTGACGTACCGTTTTTCCTCCAACAAACGTCCCCGTTGGAAGGAAAATACAGGGAGCTTGAATGTGTATTAGAGTCAAAATCAAAATAAAATTCTTGTGTCGCAATACCACCACATTTCCCTCAGCACTCTCAGTCACGTCTCTCATCTGAAGGGGCTTCACCGTGCCTTTCATTTAAATTCAGCAACACACACAATCTACGACAGAATCTTTGTGCTGCACTCCCCTCTAGTTGACACAATCCTTTCATCATGAATTGTTTAATTCTTCTCTGTTCTTCTTTCGTTCCCCCATACCCCCCCCCCCCTTCCTCTTTTTTTTTTTTTGTTATGACTTGTTCAAACACTTTCAATAAATATTAAGATCTACTGGATGGCCTGATGGCTTGTCAGATCATTTTCATTGAGGAGGATCATCTTTAGTTGGCAGATAATTATGAAGGCCCTCACACCTCTGGGCCATGGACACGTTGACATTAGGCCTTGTGGCATCCCGCATTCAGTTATGTACGTGCATACACACATACACACGCTGAGACCCCCCACCTGTGGTAATACATATAGCAGACTACTGATTAAAATCTAAAAAAAAAAAATCTTTATTTCTTCACCTTGAGTGTTAATGTTGTTCATCAATCCATTTATTTATTTATTTTGCAGTGGAAGGGATTAGGGGAAGCATGGGGAGGGGGCGTCTGTATCCAATCCATACTGTCGCAGCTTCATAGCTTGAAGATATACGCGATGCGACAATAGGTAGGGAGAGTGGTTGGACTGACGTTGATATAGATCAACATTGATTTGAAGTTTCAGTTGTTTTGCCGAAAGAGAACATTTTTTATTTCCTTTTTGAATTTGTCAAGATTTTGTGTTGTCTGGACACTCTCTTGAAGGGAGTTCATAGTCTGACTGTGCCAGGGAAGAATGAGTGGATGTGTGCATCCACCCTTGAGTACGGCAATCAGCGATTGATAAAGTCTTTTCTTTCCTTCTGTGTTTTTTTTTAATGACGTAGTTGGTATTGCCGCTTGTCCTTGCTGGGTTTTGTATAACATGTTCAATTTCTGCCTTGCTCTTCTTTCCTACTGAGGGGACCAATTGTGATGCTCTCTGAGCTGCCTTTTATGTTGTCAACTTTGGATTTGTTTGACTTGTTTTATGTTGTTTTGCGTGTTGGGGTCCTTAACGAATGGGCTATAGGCGAGAATGGGTTGAACACATGCTTTGTAGGCCTTTTCCTTGGACAGGTTCTCAGATTTCTTTTCAGGAAACCGTGCTTCTGGTTCGCTTTTAGGCATATATCTGAATCTTGTTTATGTGCTGGTTCCATGCCAATTTCTCGTCCATTGTCATTCCTAGATTATTTGCCTTTGTTGTCCTTTCCATTGATTCTCCTTGTTTGGTGTAATTCATGTGCAGAGGCTTTCTTTTATTCATAATGCTGATGACTTGACACTTGTTTGGATGAAATTTCATCCTCCAGTGTCTTTCCCACTCTTGTAGTGCATTGACTTCATTGAGGTCTTTTTGAAGGGTTTCTGCAAACAATTTTAATTTTGAGCCATGTGAAAGAACATCTGGCATATCATCAATATAAATAAAAAATAGGACTGGTCTTAGGACTGAACCCTCAGGACCCCAGAAAAACAGGCAATGTGGATGACAATGCATTGTCCACCATCACTTTCTGCGAGCGGTTTGTGAGAAAGGATGAAATCCACTCAGGAGTGTTACTAGAAGGCTATGATGATGTACCCTGAATACTTTGCTGAAATCAAAGAGCACTGTGTCTGTTTGGCCTTTCTCATTGATCATGTTCACAAAGTCAGCGCATGTCATGATCAGTTGGGTTTCACATGACTGGTGATGTCGGAAGCCATGTTGAGAATCAGTCAAATATTGTTGTGTTCCAGATGACGGCTGGTATTACTGCATAGTATGTGTTCTAACATTTTGCATGTTATGGATATTATTGATACAGGCCTGTAATTTTCTGGTTTACTTCTTTCACCCTTTGCCCTGGTCATGAGATAGTTGAAACAGGAATCTATACACTGGTGCCAATTCCGTGGTGAATGCTCTCACAAATTTGGCTGAAATGTTGTCAGAACCTGTTGCTTTGGTTTCACATAAGTTTTTGCGAGAAGTCTGAATATGCCCTCTTCACTAATTTGCCTATTGTTCATTTTATTTTCTATCTTTACTGGAAATTTACCCCTGAATGTCCCGTCTGGGTTTGAGAACACTGACTGACGAAAATTGCTCGTTCAACACATTGGCCTTGTCTACTGCTTCTGTTAAAATTGTGCCATTTTTGTTAATGAGGGGCATAACACCCACCTCTTCTTTGTTTTTGCTGTTTATATAAGCAGTATTGACATAATTTGCATAAACTTCCCTACATTGGCTTTGGGCCTCCCTTTTTACATCTTGGTACTTTTTTTTTATTGATTCAGACGAGCA
The DNA here is from genome assembly GCA_039654505.1 of Plocamopherus imperialis. Taxonomy (NCBI): domain Eukaryota; kingdom Metazoa; phylum Mollusca; class Gastropoda; order Nudibranchia; family Polyceridae; genus Plocamopherus; species Plocamopherus imperialis. The sequence continues at coordinate 2,986 of JBCHJU010104555.1, read as the reverse complement.
CGCTTTATATTTATTGAACCATCTTTTCTTTTTTCTAAGTATTCTTTTCAGTTTCTTGTTTATCCACGGCTTGCCAAGATTTCTCATTGTAAATTTTGATGGTATGTTTACATTGAGTATAGTAATTTGTTGATAATCTTTTGATTCACTGTGGTTTTGCACGAAGAGATTGTAAAATTCATTTATTTCACTTTTCATGACTTCAATGTTTGCTTGTTTCCATAGGAACAATTTCCTCTTTTGTTTTTTCTGTCTGTGAAGTTTGACATTGTATTCTACAAGGACCATGTCTGTGCCACCCTGGCCAGGTTCTTCTTTCACCTTTTGAATTAGGTTTGGTTGGTTGGTGAATAGTAGGTCCAGAATTGCCTTTAGGTGCGTGTTTTTGTTGACCATTTGGTGCAAGCCTAGATCCAGCATTGTATTTAGAAATACCTGATTGATATCCCATTTTATATTGATACTACTCAATTACTTTCCTGCCCCAGTTAATATCGGGTAGGTTGAATTTCCCGCCAATTACGATCTCAGCATTTTTGTGTCTTGATCTTGCATTTATTTCACAAATCTTAGTATTCTTTTCCTTATTGTTGTCTGGCTTTCGATATACTGATCCTATTACTACTGATTGGTTGGAGTTTGGTTTAATTTTACAAAATATACATTCAGAATTGTCGTCACTTTTTATCTCTTGGCGGATTATGTTCTTTTTAACAGCAAAGGCCTGCCATAGCTATTCTCTGTCCTGTCCCGTCTGTTTCGATCAAAGTCTTTGGGGAGAAATTCTGCTTTTTTACAGAGGGGTTTAGCCAGGTTTCTGTTCCCATAACAATGTCAGGGTTTATATCTTCAAGCCTTATTTTTGACTATTAAGGGACAAAAATCTTAATCTTTTTTGCAATGAATCTTACTATTTTTGCCTGATAGAGGCCGGCAGCTCTGTATGTGTTGGAATAAAAGGAGGCCTTACCTTGGTCTTGGCAATAGAAGTAAACAGACCCTCGGGCTCTGCACAGCAGTATAAAAGTAAACAAGCACATGAGTCCCACTCAGCGGTATAAATGGCCAGCCAGGGTAAAAAGGTGGTAAGAATGTAAAATGACTTCCACCTAACTTAAAACTGACATTTGTGGTTTTAATTATCCTGATGAATCAATAAAGATTCCTTCAGCAAAAGGGTGATCTAAAAAGGAATACATCTATATAAATTTCATAAAATTCCGACATGTATAAGTAAAGCAATAAATTGAAATAGTGAGAGCAAATAAAATACGTCTTGTCTGTCCAACTGGCTTCACATCTGTATTCTCCAGTTAAAAGAAAAAAAAACCCCAAAACAAACAAAAATTGTTTGCACACCCTAAAAATTAAATGTTTTTTAAATAAATTACTACAGTACGTAAGCTTGAAATGGAGGGTTCTGCACATTTAAATATACCCTACAGTGGTTATATATATATATACATATATATATATATATATATATTATTAGAAATATATATATATCGGGTGGCGTTTTTTTTGGGCCACCTGATAATTTTTAGATTGCTTCTGTATACTACGAAGTAAATCAATTCTCTACAATTTGTGAAAAATATGAACCTGATTGATTCAATGATTCAAAAGTTATGAGATATACAGTAGACGAATGTCGCTTTGTACGATATCACGGAAATATCGGGTAGCCCAAATGAAAAAGACAAAACTTCTCCAAAACTGGAAGCTCACTTAATCATTGTCTCTGTTTAATTTTTTTCGAGCTTTGAAACATTACGAAATCAATCAATTCCCTTCAATGATTGAAAATGTGAGCTTGATTATTGCAAGAGTTTTAAAGATATAAGATATACAGTAGAGGGAGGTCGCATTGCTCCATATGGAAATCGGATTTCGGAAGCCTCATTGAAAAAGTCTAATGACATAGAGATGAGGTTGCGATTATGCTCTGCCACCGATGTTCCTCTATTATTGAATGAAAACGATATCATACTAGACAAAATTGTACTAACATTCTCCTTCAAACTCAAACGAATCTTGTCTGCTAGATCTATCAAGCCGAACCTTTTCAGTCTTGACTTCAACTCATTCAAATATCTGAGTACTAGTGAAAAAGCCGAAGTTCTCAATCAACATTTTTCTAGTGTTTTTATTAGCGAGGATAAGACAAATGCTATACTTTACCTGAGTGAAAGGAACAATTCAATTTATCTTCCAGATATTGGTATTTCAGAGGAAATGATGTTAAATAAATTATTGCTCTTAGACATTTCAAAAAGTATGGGTCCAGACGATCTACATCCTTGTCTGTTGTATGAGGTGGCAATAGACATTTCTTCTCCACTGTCCATTATCTGTAATAAATTCTTGGAAAGGGGACGTTTGCCATATGATTGGAGTCTAGCGACTGTGACGGCTATTTTCAAAAAAGGTAATAGGGCAGATGCTCCAAACTATCGTCCTACAAGTCTAACATGTATTTTGTGTAAAATAATGGAGTCCATTCTGAAAGATCACTTGATGGGTTTTTTTAGAATCTCATAGCATGATAACTGAATCTCAACATGGCTTTCGTAATGGACGATCTTGCGTGACCCAGTTGCTTCAGGTAATGGATGATTTTACAAGGCTAGTCGACAACAAGAAAGATATTGATGTTATATATTTGGATTTTCGTAAGGCTTTTGACACCGTTCCCCATGCACGACTATTTTTAAAGCTGAGAGCTTATGGCATTGTTGGCAATGTGTATCACTGGATTAAATCGTTCCTTTCTGATCGTAGCCAAAGAGTTGTTGTCTCTGGAGAAACATCTGATTTTAAACCTGTTCTCAGTGGTGTGCCTCAGGGTAGTGTTTTGGGACCATTGCTGTTCATTCTATTCATAAATGACTTACCCGACGTTATAAAGTCAACATGTAAAATATTTGCTGACGACACAAAACTGTACTCTGCGTCCAATTGTAGTCATCTCCTTCAGGATGATCTG
>JBCHJU010104444.1:0-10734 GCA_039654505.1 Plocamopherus imperialis | reverse complement strand
CCAGCGCCATGTTGGAACACCTTGACCGGGCCAGTCACGTGACCATAGTCAGAGATCTAGTAGTGTAAAATCTTTGGTGGCCACCTTAAGTTTGTAAAATGACTAGTAGCCATGCTTTAGCTCGGTTGTTGTTGGGGGGTTTTGTTGTTGCTATTTGTTGTTGTTGTTTTTATTGTTTTGTTTTGTTTTTGTTTGTCTTTTGTTTTGTTTTGTTTTTTGTTTTTGTGTTGTTTGTTTTTTTTTTGTCGTTGTTGTTGTTGTTGTTGTTTGTTTGTTTGTTTGTTTGTTTGTTTGTTTGTTTGTTTTTGGTTTTTTTTGTTGTTGGTTTTTTTTTTATTTTTTTTTTTTTGTTGTTGTTGTTGTTGTTTTTTTTTACTTTGTGTGTGTGTGTTTTGGTTGTTTTTATTTTTTTTATTGTTGTTGAGTTGTTTTTTTTTCATCTTCAGTCCGGCAGACCGGCGGTGACCAAAAGACAAGGGTCGGAAAGGCTTGTCAAGGTGAGCTCTTTTCACACTCGGTGGAGCCTTTGTCGACCTAGCCTATATAATTATTGTCTAGCCCAATTGTGTATTGTATGTACAGTATAACTCGGATATAGCGGCACAGACGCAATTTCGTTTTAGTGCCGTTATATCCGAGTGCCGTTTTAACTGAGCACCTTGCCTAGATCTATTGGTCTACATGCTACTAGGAGCTCGGAAAAGGGGGGGGGAGAAGGAAGAGGACGACGGCACTAGTTCTGGTGGTAGGCTTGTCCTTATGCCTGCCACAGGGACTTCGGGCTCGGCTTGGGGTTATTGTCACATCTACACAGTAAGGCCTGGCTTGGGGAGAACACACCACCACCATCATAAGATGATACGCCCTATCAGTACACACGGGACACGTGCAGTGTGTTACATGAAATGACGAAATACTGAAGACATGGAAAAAATATTTCCATTGATAAAAATCGTATTACACTGGGATTTTGTGTCAAATCAGACCCCGTTGTAAACTGTAATCAGATGTACCGGAGCCTACTGAGACAGGCGCTCAGGAGGCGCGGGTAATGGGGAAAGGGGACGGAAGAAGAGAAGAGAGGGGTGGGGGGTGCCGGAAAGGTTAAACGGACCAGTATCAGTGTTAAGGCTGCACGCAACACACTCGACGGACTTTAGAGGAATTTTTGTTGGCTTTTGAGCGTGGGCTTGACAATTTATAATTGCTAATTGCCTGTATCGTTAAGAGCTCCGCGTACATGCAGTGTCGTTACAACCGAAATAAAGCACATGGGTGCAGTTATATCAGAATTTGTTTACTGTCGTTTAATAGACGAAAAACAGGGCTTGGGGAAAGTGCCGTTATACCCGGAGGTGCCGTTATAGCCAGGGTTGTGACTGTAGCGCAGTAAGGCGCTACTTTCTATAGTTCGCTACTTTTATTCGTAGCGATCAAAGAAGCGCGCTACTTTTCAGTAGCCAGTAGCTAATAGTGATGTGCGTTACTTAATTTTCAGTAGCGAGCAGCGAATTTGAAATATCGCTACTTCGCTACTTTCACTTGGAATTTTGAAATGGGCGGGCGTCTAGATCCAGAATGGAATGCTTATGCCCTACACCCCAATCGCGTTTGAGTAGGCCTACTGACGCACATTGAGTTTCGTGCACTGATACAGCGGAAGTACTCTACATGCTGTCCGTGAAGTTGAAGACCTGAAGTACGTGTAGTTAAGTTTTAGTCTGACATTATTAGCCATTCTTGGGCGGATGACCCTGGCATTATTCGCCCAATTGGTGTTAATGCTGTTATAGTTATAATTCGCACCAGGGACCAAATAACTGACAATAAATTGTGCAAACTGTTCATTGCCTTAAAAAGTAAGTTAGGACTTGCTTTTACTTCCTATTTCACTTACTTTATCTACTTTTGACAACTAGAAAATCTAGTATAGGGCTAGTTAATAGTAACTAGATCTACAATTTACACATGCAGACTTAAAGTATGAAGCAACCAGGGCAGATATTGTCAACTATTTGTTCCTGGTGCGAATTACAACTATGACAACATTATCACCATTTGGGCGAATAATGCCAGGGTTATCCGCTCTTTATGTTTAGCCGAGCCCCCTGTGTCTAGCCCGGAGACACTTAAAGTCTTGCTAACTTCGGAAGTGCTAGGCCATTTTTTATCAAATACAATACCACTTACTCCTGATAGATCTCATACTTCCGATGACCATTTTGAGGTTGAAATACTATTTATTAAAATACAATAAGTGTGACTGAACTGAAAACTAATGTTCGACTCCTTTTCGTATTCTTTCATTGCTATTCATAATTTACATTGCATTTTGCTTGAATAAATATGTTTGTTTTAGTATATTATTTGTGTCTTTAAGTATGTAGGCGTCGTAAGCAAAAGTAGTGAAAAAGTAGTGCACTACTTAATGAAGTTGCGAAAAAGTAGCGGCTACAAGTAGTGAAATAGTAATGCACTGCTTTTTCTTTGCAAGTAGCAAAGTTGTATTGCGCTATAGTGGTCACAGCCCTGGTTATATCCCATGCCGTTATATATGGACTGGACTGTATATTAGTTTAATATGTTATACGAATGTGTCTGTGTATCTGTTTGTATCTGTCTGTCTGGAGCAAGACCTTAATATACAATTTCAAGATGGAAGCACTCATTACAGCGGTTGAAAAACGAAATGCATTGTATGAGAAAAGAGAAAATATTACTCTAGTCGAATATAATAATATGTAAACAAGCAGTGGAAGGAGATTGCTGAAGAGTTGGGCATTGATTCATCACCAAGAATTTCTTCAATCAGATAATGATAATGGCCATAAACTTCCCTTTGAATATCGGGTGTACACTGAAACATCTTTTCCTATATCGCTTTCTTTTTTAACCAGAACAACATAAGCAGTTGAACTTGCAGCCTCTCCATCGTTCAAATTAAACCCATAAAATCCTTACCGTACTGTTTACCTCCCATTACCGTGCCTGAAGCAAACCTGAAAAGAAAAGTGCAACATCCTCTTTACTTCCGACACGGCTTTTTATCTGGGATGGAAAAGGCCGTAACCGAAACTGAAACAGGATCTAGTGTGCCTGCAACCTGCATCTCACAGGAAGTTCGTGGAGCGTCAAATCAGGGTGACCGTCGGTAACTTATAAATTAAGTTAGATTATTACCATAACTCCTTTTTTAACATTGTAACCTGGCTGGTGCTGTATTTTTCAATGTAACATTGCATAAAGAAGCAATCTCGAAAACTACTTTTCTAATCTTGTAGAAAAAAAAATTGGCGCTGGGTCATTGCAAATCTTGGTCCAGATGCGAAATTCCAATGAAATACATACCGTACGATGCTTGCGACGCTACGGAAATTTTGTGTGAACATACGTGGGTGAACGGACTATAGCCATATGGTGCTTTTTTGTTTGCTTGTTTGTTTGTTTGTGATATAGCCCAGTACATCCGTGCTGGACGATCTCAGGGCGTTTTATATGGGTCCTCATAGAGAGAACCCAGAACGGGGAAGAAGAGGAGATGGGGACTGGGCGATAGAAGCAGGAAAGACAAGCTGGATAGAAGTCAAAAACAAGAAAAAAGTGGTTTCTACTTAGTCGCCTTTTACGACATGCTTGGCTTTCCAACCCAGGAGGGGCGGCTATGACCAGCCAAAGAAACCTGCATTGGTCCTATTCTTTCTCTTCTCCTCTGTTGGAGAAGTCCCCGGAACCCACGCGGGGGCCATGTGGTGCACCATTTGGTACAAAAGCACTAGCCTACCACAGTAACACTAGACGTCCACTGAGATTTTAGTCAGGTGATTTCCAAGCTTAAATGTTAAGTCATTCAAGACTAGGCTACCCGGCTGAGAAAAATAGATCGCGTCCACTGCTCAGTCTATCGTTTAGCCTGCAATGCCTCAACACTTCTGGCTTTGATTCCACAACACTCTAATTGTTACAGGGTCGGAAAAAAGAAAATTAGATGTTTGGTACCCGTATAGGCTTAGATGAGATGTAGATCTCAGATCTGCATGTAAACTATTCCAGGCCTATTTTTAGATGTAGATCTAGAATCTAGATGCAGTAAAGGGAAAAAGATAAAATTGACCGGTAACCGTGCCTACGTATGTCTTGATCTAGTAGACAGAAATGTAGGCCCAGATCTAGATTCTATGAATACAGACGACACTCTTACTGCACGTTTACCAACAAAGTTATATATTAAACTTAATTCAATTGAAATCGATGATATGAAATTTTATGACGACTTTGGAATCTACTTTAGCTCACGAAATTGAGAAACAGCGTCAGAAAAATTATCGACGTGAAATTGGGACCCTAATGAGGTCAATCACTATAAATATCAGCAAAATTGCGATAATATAGTTGAGGTTCATTCGGTATCCGCTTGTGAATTAGGCCTAGAGATCTAGGCAAGTCTAAAACCACACAAAAATAACAAATTTCTTTGCTTCAAGGAATATTTGCCCCAAAACAACAGTAAAATGTTATAAGATAAAGTTAAATTACGTAATTTGCGTAGTATTGGCGCCTACAAAATTAATGCTCTGATGTTGACAAAATCTTGGTTGAATTGGTTGAATCGAGAAGACAAAATGGCGGTGTTGAAATCACCAAGCCGGCTAGTCAAAGTGACTAAAAAGCCTGCATGCCCGATAATCGTGCAGCCTGCCAAATGGAGTCACTGCCTGACTTAAAATGGCTAATTTGCATTATGAGCCGGTTATATACTTGATTTAAAATCGCAGTGAGCGCGGGGCCTTACAGGGTCCCTGTTGCTGACAAAACTGGAGAAAAGCAATAAATGGACAAGCATATAACCACTAGAGGTATTCGCAGAAGATCCGGCGCCCAAACAATTCAAACATTTTCACAGTCTTCATCAATTAATTTTAGTTTAGTTTATGTTTATTCAGTCAATATAATACATATACTAAAAATAATGAATGCTTGGTCAAAGTCTAATGTAGACAGTTATTTGTATATCAGATATATTAATTGCAGAATAAACTCCCACCTAATAAAAATTATTTTTTGTACGATGAACTAAGACACAGAAAACTTCACGCAGAAACTTGAGTGTACAACATTAATATCGAAATACTAGATTTAGAAAGAACTTATTAAGGTGCGTTGACAAGAAAACTCAGCCAGCTGAGTTTGTCAGCTTTTCTGGAGACCAAGACTTCGACTCATGATTGACACGAAACTATAGATCTGTCTCGCCATCTATGCAAACTTGGCTTGTGGCTCACTGTCTTTTCTGGCACAGTCGAACGTTGAATGTTTATTGTTAAAGATTGAAGCCCAACAAAGAAATGTCCAACTTTCCATGTGTATTAACTGAAGTAGTGTGCAACATGAAGTGTCATAAAGGAAAATACATCATTATGTTCCATACATGATAGACTAAGAGTTAGCCTAATGAAACAGTACATTAAAATAGTGCACAATGTATATTATATAAGACTAACGATACCATACGTAAATATATTACAGATATTTTTTGTGATTTATATGGGATTTTGAAAACTAGAATCATACCTATCGCTTAATATTGTAGATATGACAGTTTAAACATTTTTATTTTTCACTTTAAAATGCACACTTCTAACAAACCAAGTTTTAGAATTTGAGATACTGAGAAAATCTTGTTGTTGGCGTTCTTTTCTTAATGACTTCAAATTACCATTTTTGGTTATCGTGTAACGACAAGTTCTACGTCATAATTTTTAACCCAATTGTGCAAAAATGTATCAAACTCAAGCCTAAACCTTTTCACTGAATTTGTCATTACTATCTGCTAGATATCACCACAGACTAGAGAATATACTTTTCTTATCAGTGATATCACTTAAAAAGGTCACTTTACGACAACGACTTTCTCATAACACTCCAAAGTAGGTAAACGCCTCTGTATGAAATGCTTTATTCCTACCGTTCACCTCAATCATAAAATTATTTTGTACTGTAGACAATTGCTGAGACTTTGGATTTAGTCGGTAATTGGAGATCCACGAAAGTCTGATGGACTGAATTGACTGTAATGGGCGTGGTGTTTATTTTGTAAGACTTGAATTTCACCAAGGTGCCGCAGGAAGTACCATACATTTCAGGCACAAACAGCTAGTAATGGAAACGACAAGGATACCTACAAATTTAGCCTATCACGATTATATATTTTAGGGGAATAAAAATGAGATACGTTTTGATTTTTTAAAGACAACTTCACTCCTACAGTACATTTTGTTAAAAACCTTTTAAACTGACAACTATTATTTTCTTTCTATCACAGTAATTATCAAATAGGAAAATGTTACCCATTAGTGAAGACGCATAATCATGGTAATAAAGAAATGTCACAGCGCTGTTTCAAATACATTACTAACCGATCAATACACCTCTATACATGTATTAGCAATATCTTACTGGCAAGAAAATCACTGAAAAGGGCTTGATGATTTGACAAATTGATTAAGCCTTGCCTTTAATATTTCAACTTGAGGAATTTGATTTAATTCCATGTATAAAAATTGTCTTTCAGAACTTTAAAAACTGCAATGAAACCTAACTACTGTAAAAGTGATCTAGTATATATTCCTACTTAAACAGGCTTGACTGTAGTCTATTGGTAAGGGCAATTCTAAACGCTATTCTTCAGCTAACCCACGACGGGGAAGGGAGACACAAGCTTTCAAAATAAATACATACATGTACGTGTATGAATATACGGTGCAATCCTAAAATCTAAACATGTCAACAAACGTAACTGACTACATGTACACGGTAGAGGAGCTGTTCGTTTCCAAGAGAGACATCTGGCTCCTTGACTATGAAATCGTCCGCGATATTCGGACTGCAACCATCGTTTTCTTTTGTGCCTTTGTCAGTCTGTTTGGCATCGTGGCCAATGTCATCAACATGGTGATCTTCAGACGCCTGGGGTTTCAGGAAACCATCAACATCAGCCTATTTGGTTTATCTCTTTCGGACCTGCTGTCTTCGATTCCAGTTCTATGGACAGGAATTTGCTACAACCCCATCTTTCTGCACCCTTCAGAAATAACAATTGACTTTATCAGCATTGAAAATCATATAGGTAGTTACCCCCATTTGATCTTTAACAGAATTAGTGGTTTCATTACGGTTTTCATAACTCTAGAACGCTGTCTATGCATCGCCTTTCCATTGAAAATCAAGCGAGTGATGACGAAAACACTATCGACGTCAATTATTGTTGCCATCTACGTCATCGTTATTGCCAGCATGTGCCCAAGGTTTTTCACCGTTCAATACAAATGGTATTGGAGCCGCTTTTGGAACAGAACGATGTTTGGGGCCGTTTATTTCGACAATTATCGTGAAATTGAGGTCTTTGATAACATCGTACAATCTTTCTTCATGATGTCTTCTTTTTCCACAGTCGTCATTTGCACAGCCATATTCGTGTGGATGCTTAATCGGAGAAGCAAATGGCGGCAAACTGCCTCTGGTGTCAAAGACAATGACAAGACGTCTGTCCGTGACCGACAAATTGTGAAAATGGTCGTGTGGGTAGCCATCATTTTCATCATCTGTTTTATTCCCACTCTCCTAACATTAATCGCCGTTGCATCATCGCCACATATTGATATAGGCGCGAAGTACCATAACCTGTATATGTTATGTTTTGCCATGTCCTACCCGATAGACTCAATCAACGCCAGCGTGAATATTTTCGTCTATTATAAAATGATGTCTAAGTTCAAAATGGAGCTTAGAGCCATATTTCATCGAAATGCAAAGACATAATTAAAATCGACTTAACTTTGGGGGTATTGTTGCTTTTAAGTGCTATGAAATGAAGAGTTTAAATGCTTTTTATATTTCTATCATCCAGATCTACATTTGCATAAGGTATGAAAGTGTCTGTGTGATTTCTAAAGTGTTATGAATATGAATCATTATGATTTCAAAGTCATAAAAAAAGATATTCATAAAAATCAAAAATACCTGAAACAAGTAAACAAAAGACCATGAATCACAACACATAGCAACAAAACAAAACACCCTAACAATAAATGAAAAATTAGCAATACGAAAACCTCAAAGAAAAGATAACAAAGGTAAAACAAAATTTATAAGGGCAAATCAGACAAATTTCTTAAATATTCAAACTAAAACGAATAAGCCTGAACATCTCATTCGTCTCATTGAGACCTATAGCTGCCACTAGTAGCAAGTGGTTAAAACTACGTAAAATTTGATGTTAAGAGACAGTAGTAAAACATAGCATCTAAAGCCATGACCATCCTCATCTCCAATCCTCAACATCCTTACGTCCGCAACCATCTTCTTTGAATGGTTGCCCCGATTATATCGGTTGTTTCCCTATTTCCACCTCGCACAACCAACATTAAGGGGCATACTAAAACGCAGACACATCAACAATATGGATACCAACACCAAAGTAATCTCTTCCTCCCCCGTGTCCTTCCTGCTGTCCCGCAACACTACCGTCTGTCTGCGTCCTATTTGTCTTTACGTCAATGTCTATCTCTTTACTTGTTGTTTATCTATTTTTTCATTGGGGCAGCATCGTGGACGTAGCTAGATTCACATCTAGATCTATATTTTATAGATCTTTATCTAGATCTAGAATCTAGATTAACGCTAACCTCTGTCTATCTTTCAATCTCTCCGCATCTATCCCTCTCTCCCGTCACACATTGATATAGGCGCGAAGCACCAAAACCTGTATATGTTATTTTTTGCCCTGGCCTGCCCGATAGACTCCATTAACACCAACGTGAATATTTTCGTCTATTATAAAATGATGTCAAAGTTCAAGGTGGAACTTGGAGCCATATTTCATAGAAAGGCAAAGACATGATTTAAATCGACATAACTTTTGCTATATTTATGCTTTTAACTCCATTGAAGTAAATAGTTTAAATGGTATTTGCTTTTCTATCATCTATCCGTAGATCTAAATTTCCATAAAGTCTGACATTGTATGCGTGATTTCTAAAGTGTTATGAATATGAATCAGTATTTCAGCTCATAATAAAAAGATATAAAAATCAAACATACTAAAATAAGATAAAAGAAGACCATGAATCGCAACATTAAATAACAAAACAAAACAACTGAATGATAAAAGAAAAATTAACAACACAAAAACTTCAAACAAAATATCATTATAATGGAGCTAGGGCCAAACAATCTTTCACACTTTACGACTCGCAGAAGCAACAAAAATTTCTCAAAATTTGGCAGCATGATAAAATTCCTGATCTACCCAGTGCTATTTTATTTTGAAACATCTGATGCCGTTTGATGCTAAAAATCCAGCAGTTTTGTTATTTCTAGCCAATTGAAAAGAAAGGCCATCTTGACGAAAGTCGCCAATTTGTATTCAGCATTGAAGAAAAATGAAAGCTACCAATAGTAGCAATTCGATTAAACTACGTAAAATTTGTTGTTAAGAGACAGTTGTAAGACAAACCTTAACATCCGCAACCATCTCCGTTGAAAGCTTAACCTAAATCTATGGTTATTTCTCTATTTCCACCTTGCTCAACCAACATTAAGAGTCATACTAAAACGCGGACACATCAATATGGATACCAACACCAAAGTAATCAATGAATATTTCATGAGAACCCTGGACTATCTATCGAAAGGTTTTTTCTTTAATAGATCATCGTCTTCAAACGGCATAAATGTTGTTCCTAAAGTATTTGAAGAAGGTAACCTAGACCGATAAGAAAAGTAATGTAGATGTCCTTCGGAATACCAATAAAAGAGATCCTAAATAATAACTTTAAGGAAAAGGCAACTACAATTTGCTGGTCACACCAACGATCGTCAATTAATTGACGATCGTTGGTCACACCATCCGCCATTCAGAAAATGGACCTGATGAAGTTGCTAGGGAAAATAAACAGCGACGTGACACAAGCGACCAAAGATAACCCACCTTTGTTTTGGAACTGTGCATGCATGAAACACAACAAATACAAGCGGGTTTAAATGTTATTGAGAGGGGAAAATGTGTAAGATCGAGATCTACTTCAAAATAGGCTATATTGATAAAGTTCCTCTAATTTAAGAATATTATTGTCTTTGATAAGGGTTCATATGATGTAATTGCCTGATTCATCCTTTTTCTTTGTTTCAGTCCATGCATATGGATAATTAATCTAAGAGCTGTGCATTGAAGTATTACAATTATAATTATTATTGTGCATTTTATCCACTCCTACTTTCCCATAGCCTGTCATTTTATTTTTTATTTTTTTTTTAGGATTAAAACTAATTGCAACGTAAAATAATTTTTTACTTGTACTAGTTGATCATTTTCATGGTAAATGATTGAAATGAACGAACAATAATAAATTTAAAATCAATTTAAAAAAACCACCTTGAGGATTTAAGGCCTAAGGGCTGGACTTCGTGTGGGGAGATTGGTTGTATGACCCTTGTGCACTTGGTGAGGGAGTATTCCATACGTTATACTATTCTTACATTTGTAAACTACCAAAATCCACCAAGGCGTTCAGTGGCGCTTCACAAGAAGCAAGCTAAACAATGTGTAGAAAGAAAAAGAAAGAAAGAAAGAAAGAAAGAAGGAAAGATATATACATGTATGTATATATATATATATATATATATAATATAATAATTCTACTTACATATTTTAGTGACGGACACGACCATAGGTTTCAT
>JBCHJU010104334.1:0-10734 GCA_039654505.1 Plocamopherus imperialis | reverse complement strand
TTATTCCTAGCTCTTTGTTCTTTGAGGGGTATCCACTGTAACTTATCCATGTTTATTTTTGTGTTGCCTGTTGTATAATTATAGTTATTGGTAACAAATCTAGCTGCATTTTTTGGTACTTTCTCTAAATTACTCTAATTCATCTATTTGGTTTTGACAATGTGGATCCCATACACATCCTCCATATTTTTAACTACAATTTGCTCATATGTTGGGATGAGCACAATTGTGTTCTTCCTGATATATTGGTATAAGAGTCAAAGAGTTAAATCGGGCTCATGACAATCAATCGGCTTATAGTACAGAAAGAGTTAATATTAACCTATGCATTTAACTTCATACTTATTTGTGCATATATTATAATAACAAAGAAATGCCATTCCAGCCTTTAAAGAAGACGAAATTGAGGGGATTGGTTTCCACAATGAGCTTTCTAAATGTTACCATAAAAAGACGGGTAATATTTCAGGACATATACTTGGGGTTTTTTTTATGAATTGAAGGACAAGTGCATGAAATAATCACAGTAAGATTTAGTACCATTCATGCTCTTGATAAGAACAACAATATTAATGTATGGACAGTGTAACTACCATAAGACGTTCGAACTGACACCAATTTCCTCTATATACTTTTTCTTACACATTTTTCAATTTCCTTTCAACGTATTTCACCTTTTTTCAATATAATTTTTCTTAATTTAAAATTCTTTTTTCCTTTTATAATCATTAATATTTTCTCAATATATTATAATTATTCACATGTATTCATGCTGTATATATTATCTTTTATGATTTATTACCTGGTTGCATTTAATTGCGGTGGTCACTTTTTAAAAATATATACAGTAAGTTCTTTCCATTTTTTACAGGCGTGAAAGATATTTTTTTAATTAGTCTATTTTTTTGTAATAAATTGTTGTCGAAGATATTTTTACAGAGATGCTCAGACACTGATGTCTTTTATTCTTTCAACATTTTCTGCTTTTATTATGGCATTATTTTCTAATTTTTTTAGTAATATTAATTTCTTTGACCTGAGAAACAAAGAATATGGCATATTCTACATAGATATATGGATATGGATTACTTGACCTTTTTGTTTTCCCTGTCCTGTTTTAACTTTTTTTTTACTTTACCTCTACACATTTGCATTGTTTTTCATACTTAATAATATAAGATGAGATGAGATATAACTCACAAATTTCAAGCAAAGTATCCAACTTATCATAAATATGCGGGGAATATAATGTAATATAATGTTACATTATCTCAAAGAACAGCACTTCTGAGTTTACTTTGATCGGCTTACTCACTTGTCAGTATGATATTTCATGTCTTGTACAATTATTTCTTCATATTCAATTTGTTTTATTCTTACAGCAAGAGTTGAATAAAATGGAGACAACTGAAGAGAAAATGGCAGAGCTTACAAAAACAGCTCAAGAATTAGGTATTGCTTTTTTCATGCATTTCAGACCAGTAAATAGAATAAATCTATAGTAGAGCATGCAAAATAATAATAATAATAATTACATCAGTGCTGGCACCATAGATTAAGGGTCAGAGCTTTAAACCAGCCTACATCCTCATGTATAAATACATATAATATGTATGTTTGTTCAGCTTTTTTTCTTTCTCCTTGACCCGTTGACGTAGAGAAGATGAATTGTACATCATTCAATGCCTGCCTAGTGAGACAATACTTAATGTTAAAATCAATGGGAACAAACTATGAAACCCTTCATGACTAATGTTGGAACTCCAAAAGGTGATAAGTAGTCCTTTCAAGGCTTTCGGCTCATAGGGTCGGAGCTTATCCCGGTTTTCCTAGCATGAAGCAGACACTGACAGATTAGATCTATCACTTTCTGAATAGGATGCTAGTCTATTGCAGAATACTTGTCCAGCTGAAGCTGTACCCATTTTCAACTGGGTGGAATAAAGCAACACGGCTAAATTTTCTTGCTTACGGAAAAAATGCATGTCCATACAGAGGTTTGAACCTATGACCTCTTGTTCCATAGCCCAACGCTATACCGCAGAGCCCCAGCACCCCCCAAAAGGAGACAGCTTGTCCAGTTCTATTTACCATATACTTTCTCTCAGAGATGTTTGTGAACAAACAACAGAATAGAATGATGGCAGTAATAGACTATGATATCCAAAAGGAGACAATATGTGCTGATGACATACACGTCATAAAGATAAAACATAAAGATGTCGACCAAGTGCAACAAATTCTTCAAATCCATGATCTTAAAGTGAATGTAGATAAAACTGAAGCTACCCCCCTCAGTAAAGATAATGACGAATGGAAGATGTCAAAGAAATTTGGATCATTGTTTGGAAGCAAAGAAGATACCGAACATTTGAAACACCTGTCAAACATAACACTAAACAAGTTATCAAACATATGTAGTTGAGGTGATGAAATCAAGCAGAAAACCTGGAAACAAGCTACATGTATACTTACTGTAATAATAAAAAGCCATAGTGGAAAGCTCATTCATATGAATGTAAACAAAACAAAGTTTAATAAAAGTCTCTACTAAAAAGACAAAACAAAACAGTAAATTTTCTTGCGTATTCTCTTCATCAGACAACGAAGAACAATTAAAAGACTATAAAACAAAAGAAATTACAATAAAAAGATAAGAAAAGTAAAAAAAAAACAATTATGGAAAAAAAAATCTAGATCTAGAAAGAGAAACGTGGCCATGGGAGAAGACTGAAGATGTCCATTGTCCTCTTAGCTTCACAAATTTTGAAGAAAAAAGAATTTACTGTTTTGTCATGTTTACATGTATAATCACTGGTAAAGTCCATCATATTACAAAGCTGCCACATGGCCTTTGACAAAGACAGAAGAAAACAAATTAGATGCTTTTCACAGATGACAAGTACAACAAGTACAGTGATTGTACTACCATTCAAAAATTTCCAACAAAAAAATTTCAAACAAAGCTCTCAACAAACAGAGTAATAAAAGATCTACCTCTTTCTCTTTCTACACATTAGAGGAAAAATGGAGATTGTTTTGACACATTCTGAGAAGGCATTTAGAAATACATTGTACAGCAAATAAAACAATGGAATATTATAACACAAAGACCAACAAAAGAGAGCAGAAGACCTGTAACATTTTCACCATTGATTATAGAGAATGATCTAAAAATAATTCTAAGAAATAAATACAAATGAACATCAGAAACCGCAGCATGCTGATGATACTACTTCTGGAAGGCATTAAAGTGTATCAAGTGACCTCCTATAGTCTGTCTAGGATCTCATGATTCATCTAATTAAAAAGGCAGGTCTTCCTCTTGAGCTTTCTGACATAAGGCCAAATTATTCAGGTTTTTTTCCACCTCCTCATCCTTTGGCCAGAAGAATTAATGAGTGCCTAGTCCCATCGAAGATGGACAATAAATAATGAGGCCCTACATGCCTGTGTGCTTGTTAAAGAACCCTCAGTGATTCAAATCAAAAGAATATGCCATATCAGCAGTAACCCTTGCAGAATTCTCTTCTTACCGAAAATAGTCCTGTAACTTCATACACCCCTACAACCTCTTACACCTCAGATATTTTACAAGTTTATTTCTCTAAATTCATGAAGAAAAGGCAATGATCAGAGAGGAGGGGATTGAAGCTGGGTATACATGCTCGTTTACTAATGCTAGCCCAGGCGTAGCAAAAGTGTTGCTACAATATTGTTATCTGTAATGAATAAGGCCTCACAACCACATAATCTAGCCTTAATTCTTTATCCTTTACAGAGCATGAGCTCCATGAACGGAATGATGAGAAAACAGAATTAGCCAAAGCTTTATCTGCCTCCTATGAAGAAGTTCAAAGGTTACGTAATGAATCTGCTCAGGTAAGGCTTTTTATTTCAAAGAAAGGAGGTGTGCTTTATCATGTGGGAGAATAAGAAGAAACGCATCTGCACTAAATAACCCATAAGGTGAAGGGCTTATCAAGGGCCAACCACTAACTGCTTGGTTTACATGACAAAAACATTCTATTGGAAATAATCAAAAACCATATTTGCATACTGTATTGAATTGCTCTTTTGTTTTCAGCAATTGTTTCCGCTATTTATCACAGCATGTTATAAACTATCAAAAATCAATTCCAACCATCATATTATTATTTACCAGATAACTATGAAGGATATTTTTTAGCATTGCCTTCATCCCTTTTGCCTGAATGTCCACACTCACTAAAATACCTCATTTCCTTAACAAAAAAGCAATAAGTCTGAAAATATTAAATCTGCTTTATTACAAGAAATTTTATTCTGAAATAACAATTGCTGGTATAACGAATACTTTTAAACTTTACCTTCATGAAATGGGAAATTTTACTTTAAACTACCTAGATGCTCTGTAACTGTAGTGGGTAGTCAATACTGGTGATGGTTTGCAAATGTATTGGAAAATTAGTCAGTTTGGAAAAACTTGGTCGAGGGAAACTTGTAATGTTGTAATTTCAAATTAAAAGTAGGCCTTTCCTTCACATGTCATCTTTTCATAATTACTCTCAGTGGTTTTTACTTTACGTCTTTTGTCTTTGTTTTTATGTTTTTCTTCTCTTTAGGATATTTTTCATGCATGTTCATACATAATGTTTTTGAATTTCAAAGAATTTGATTCTCTTGTTGTTGTTTTTTTGTCTTTAAAGAGTATCAGAAAATTAAGTTTTCACCAGTTTTCTGTTTCTGACGTCACAGTCAAATTGATTCAAGGATAAAACCAGTTACATACGATTGTTTGCATCATCTTATTGTATTTTTGATGGTACATATTGAGAATTTCATCTGGAATATTTTATTCAAAAATGGAACCTTCTTTCTTTGTTTTATTTTCTTTGTTTCAGAAAGGGCATAAGATTCAATAAGTTTCGAGATTTTGTCCTTCACAATGATATCAAGGAAGTTCAATAATTTCTTATGTTTCAATCTGTCCATTTATTAGATTTGATATCCAATTAATAGTTCTTCCTCATAAAAAACAAAATTCAATGTGCATTTCACTGAATATATTGGTAAAATGGTGGTGTCAAATTGTTCAAAAATAAATAGCTGTAAACCATAAAAGTGATATCAATGTTATTTTCCTTTTTTTCTGTATCGAAAATAATTTATTACATTTTGTATGAGTCAAGAGTTTGCTCTCAATTCATATTTTCTTCTGTTTCTTTCTCTTTGAAAATAAAATTCCTAAAAATTTGAGACAAAGAAGGCACAAAGACTTGTAAGAAAGTTCATAAAATGAGCGAATCTCAACAAGTAAATGTAATTACCGGTAGTAATATATTCATATACATGTAAATCATTTAAATTATTGAGGCCTTATCATTTCGTGCTTCTGAATCTGATATGTTTGTTTCATTTTGTTTTGTTTTGTATTTTATTTGCTTGTTGTGTTTTTTGTTGTTGGGTTTTTTTTTTCTCAACTCAATGCAAGTAGATTTTCTCATCCTGATATCCTGCTCCCTGTTTTGGTCCTGTCTTTTACTTCCATTGGCTTCAAATCATGGCTGATGTTTGCATGTGAACCCACATTGTATGTGTTTCCCCCTTCTTCTTTTTTTTTTTAGTATTTTTTACTACGATGACAACATTGGCTTGGGCACTGGCCTCATCTCCTGTTTCTTTCATTTAAATTTTCCTCGTCCATATCTTTATCTTCTTATTATTCCTGTTTTAGTTATTTTCTTCACCAATGTGGTATCCTTCTTGAACACCAAGATCACATGGGTTATATGAATTAAGTAGTAAAAATTTAGAACGACCTTCACAGTCAGTTAGAGTGTCTCTCTTGACCTTCAATTCAACACACTAGATGCAGGACAAGATGACGAGAGAAAGGGTCGAACTGGAGAACACTCTCAGGGACCTTCAAGCCAATCTAGACCAAACTAAACAGGTAAACTTTGCACCTGGATGAGCTTTGAAGTAACCACTGAGTGTTGTATTAATATTGGTTTTAGCTAGTAAAGTGCTGAACTGGGAAAGGCCTCATTGGCTACTAGATTCTATTGACTTTTGTTTTCATGATTACTCAAATGAAAACATGGACTGCCTTCAATAGACTTGCCTTATTTAATGTTGTATCAAAAAGGAGATTATAAATGCAGGTGTACAGACAATGCTTTATTGTTATCTTGGTCAAAAGGGAAAATATGTTTGGTGTTGATTTTGTACAGATATGTCTAAAAGCAAAAGGAAAAGGAAATGACCTTGGCATTGAGAACAAAATTTGTTTTTATTGAACTTGAGGGAGAAAACCTTTCAAAGTATTATCATCATGAACTGAAATGACCTTAGCATTGAGAACAAAATTTGTTGTTATTGCCCTTGAGGGAGAAAACCTATAAAAGCATAATCATTGTGAATTTTATATATTTTTGAACAAGCACAATCCTGTCTTTTTATATTAAAAGGCAAAATTGATGTCACTGTTTCACTTTGTTCATATCAAAGCTTTCACTGGGTGGGGTGAATTAGCACCATGATTGCCTTCATCTTATTCTCTTCTTTTCGTATGCATCGTATGCATTGTGGGTTGTTGTTGTTTTTGTGGGGCTTTTTAAGTACATGGGAATTAGTTTAATCTTCAAAATAAGAAAACAGGATTCTATTTATGTTTTTAAAAAGTTTTGAGTAAGCTGATCTACTTTGTCAATTGTCAATATCTGGATTGTTCCATTAAGTAACAAGCTACAAAATGAAGTATTTGCATTATTAATTTGAATAAGATTAAGAAGAAACATCATTTATCTTCTAGTCTTTAAAACAACTTACTTACAACCCCATTTGAGTATACTTGCAAATCACCAGAAAGTAACTCTAAATCATCTAGTTTGCCCATGTAGCTGTCGTCGTTCCCTCTCCTCATACATTCTAGTTGTTGAATTCAGCATGATCTATTGTGGATGGGCAACTCAACTTCATTTATTTTTCTTTTTGTTTTACGATTTTTGTTGGGTTTTGTTGGTTTTTTAAGTTGTTTTTTTTTTTAAGAGAGAGTGATGGTAGTTATGGCCTGTCAAAAAACACTGTCCAAAATTTTCACCTGGCTGCTATCAGTATTGAATTCCTTAGAGACTCCACTTTCATTTTTGTCAGCATACATGTTTATATATACAAATCCAGACATGTGAAGCCTCTTGTAATAAAATTATCTTCATTATTTATCTTTGTAATTCATTTTGATTGATAACAGAGTTGTGGAGCAGATTTCTTTATTTTTTAGATAAAAGACTAGCTTATTTTGAAATATAACGATTTAGGACCTTGGTATAGTTTTCATAATACATTGTAAATTATAAGTATACATTCATTAATATGGTATGAAAATCCACCCAAAGGAAGGCTGATCGCATTATTGCTTATCATTCATGCAAATGACAGGAATTAATGCAGGTGGAAGCCAGATCCTCCCTACAAGC
The DNA here is from genome assembly GCA_039654505.1 of Plocamopherus imperialis. Taxonomy (NCBI): domain Eukaryota; kingdom Metazoa; phylum Mollusca; class Gastropoda; order Nudibranchia; family Polyceridae; genus Plocamopherus; species Plocamopherus imperialis. Next base: position 3,274 of record JBCHJU010104334.1, on the reverse strand, counting down.
TGCAGAGCTTCAGTCATTGGCTGAAAAACACTTTAATCGGGCCAATTGTCTTGAAGCCGAACTTACTCGTGTGAAAAAGGAAGTAATTGTAACAAAAAAGCAGGTTAGAAAGATGATATGGCTTTTTAAATATTTATTAAAGAAAAATAATTACCAACTGCTTCATCTTTTAGCATCATTTTACTTTACACTGAGTTTATTTTTATTTGTAGGCCTACTCTTTAGAAATTCTTTTTCATTATCATATAATGTATACAGTAAAACTCGGATTCAGCGAACTCGTTCTGTCTTCTGTAAAAGTTCATTGGACACAAGGTCAAAAGGGAAATAACAAACTACACTCATGTGTCAAAGTCTCGCCATCTCTTTGATCTCCTATCAGTTTCTCCCAAACGTCGGCGGATCATCGGCTATTAGTATTACTGCTGAGCGTTATGCTGCCCCTTTGCCCTCCCCCCTACGGTCATTTTCTTTGCGTCTCTATACCTTGCCTTACCCTACCCCTTAACCGCCCACCCCCGGTTCACAACAGTCTCTGCATAACTGTACCCACCACCTTGCCCTACTCCTTGTCCAAGTGGGCGTAAAATTAATAATATAATAGCCTTGTTTCTTATCAACTGACCGTAGGACTTATGACTATGAACTTCTTAGATTTTTTTATTGTGATTGCCGTGACATCTGGTTCGTTGGAGCCGAGGTTGGATTAAGATTAGTTTATTAGATCAAAGATATTTAATATAGTTAATGAGGGGAGAAAAGCCGGGGATTTTTCTCTGTTTGTTGAATGCAAGGTGTACATTGAGTCAGAGTTCGTTGGATTTGATTTTTACTGTATATGAGTAGCGTCAACATTTTGTTTTGCAGATTTTTTTATTGCTAAAAATGTATAAATTTTAACCTTTTGGAAATTGAAACTAAAGAGTTAAAGAGGCTTTTATTTTTTATTCATTCCTTTTATTTTGTCTTGAATCTTTTTCATGATTTCGATCAGCATCCCTAATCCTTGTAATGCAACTACAAATAAAATGGCATATTATGTACACATGTAATATATCATAGCCATTAATAGTATTAATAGTCCCAAAATTATATTCATTAAATATGATAGAATAGACCATTCAAGCATATCTAATACTCAGAGCTAGTTTTACTCTTTTCTGTACCAGCAAAGCATAATATTTTGCCTTTACTTTATAGATCTTACCAACAACCAAAATTTTGCTATGACAAAAGATGATGGCACCTATTTTCTTGCCACATATTAAGCCTTTCCATCATCATCCCTGATACATTCCCTGTCCGGCCTCGTCTGTACTTGACAGCTCTTCTCCCAGGAAATTCTAGAACTGCAAGTTGAGGCCATGTCTGATGCCCTTAATTGGTCAAAGAACGATTTGGATCTCACGCAAGAGGCTCTCCGAAAACGGGAGGACTCGGACGCTGAAGATGATAATTTTGCTTCTGATACTGTCAGTCCCAAATCCTGATCCTTGGTTTCCCCCTGCGAATTTGCATAATTGTTTCCATCTCTGTCTTTGTCTTAGTATTAACACATAACTCTCTTTCTGATGTGTAAAGTGTAACATTGCAAAAAGGACTTTACAGTGTTAATTACAGTAGGAAAATAGTATTAACGGACTTGTGCTCAAATAATGTATTTCAGTTCTGCGTTTCAATCTTAATTTTACGCTTCTTTCGTTTGAACCTGGAGTCTTCCTGAGCCTAATGAAAACCCAGACTATTAACAATTTTTAATTAATTAACCCGGCTTTGCAAATCAATGTAGATCTAATGTGAGCTGGATTTTTTTAACCATCTGCAGATGTTTCACAACTAAATTCATAACTGAAATCATGTCACAAATTAATAGAAGTTCAAATTCACAGTAATGTCGGATAGCTCTCAACTGTTTTCCTTTCTCATGTATTTTTTTCCATTGCTTTTATCCCAAATAATGTTCATGTCATTGCAATTTCTTGCCCAGTTCTACACAGCAGATCTTAATTGATGATTTCCTTTTCTTTTTCTCTTTCTCATTTTTTACTGAGTACATGACTACAGTTTCCACAACTCAACATAGCATGGTCATTCTTAGTTGCCTGGTGCTTATTACTCTTGTAGTTTCTTTTGAGATTCAACAAACAAGCACATACATCTCAATTTTTGGAACTCTCAAACCAACATCATAATACAGTTTATATGAATCTTGGTTTTGTGACAAAAGCAAAAATCTTCAGACATCCCATGTATATATACTCTTTTTGTTTTTTGTTTTTCGGATTTGGGTTTGTTTTTTTTTCAATTTGTTAAAAAATAACTGCATAAAATCTGTAGAAAAGATGGTCAAGAGAATATCAACATTTTTTTTTATTCTGCACAAAGATTTTCTCTATCCCTTTTTCCACCCTCTTTCTTTACCCCTGAACTTTTCCTCTTTCTCTGATCTTAAGATATAAGAATCACCACCAACACCCGTCCCCATCCCCTCATACTTACCTTCTTATTGATTTTTCATGTCACCACATGGCGTTTTTTCCTTTGATAACTACAGTGTTACTTTTCTAAGAAGCTGTAAACGTAACAGGTGTGTTGCAAAGGTTGACATACATGTATTGCAATCAGCTTTACATACAATGGAATCCGTTTAAGATAAATTCTATTAAAATAATTTTTTGCTTAATATAAGCATTTTTCAGGGTCCCCTTTTCCCTGTCATTAACTTAAGATAAAAGTGTATACAGATAAAAGTATATAGATCTATCATATAAAATATCCCAACATCACCTGCGAAAAAGATTTTTGAGTCTATATTGGATTATGGTATTTTTGGAACAATTTAAGGTTTCCTCAATCAATACATATATGTCTTTTGTACCGTGCAAAAGGCATAGATCTACCATTTATCATTTATTAGACACTTTTCCTATGACAATCCAGGCCTAGCCTAGCTAGTGCCTGTATGTATTCAACTTGCCCCATGATGTGCAGGCTATTCAAGTGAATGACAATGCAAGTAAACGTGCACTGAAGGGCATATGTGAACATTTTACTGTATATCCCTTGCCCTACAATTACTGTGGTAAACCAATTTTCTGGTTATAAATAATAGGCCTAATAATAGGAAGAAGAAGAAGATGTGGAAGAAGAAGAAGAAGAATAGTAAAAATGATAATAATAATAATAATAATAATAATGATGATAATAATAATAATAACAATAATAATAATAATAATAATAATAATAATAATAATAATAATAATAATAATAATAA
>JBCHJU010104333.1:0-16676 GCA_039654505.1 Plocamopherus imperialis | reverse complement strand
ATTCCCGTTTTCGATCGCCTTCGCTAGCGAAGTCAGGATTCTGGCTGTGCGCGTCCTTTCTAATCAAGTAGTCCTTGCCAGGCGTACGTATTTGAATTTCTGGATTTTGTTGAATCCAGGATTTTCTGTGGTTTGTTTTGTTTGTTTGTTTTTTTTTTAACGGGAAGGGCATGTTTTGTGCATGGGTGCATGTTTAGCAAGAGAACAAAAGCCAGCAAAAACTGACTGCCCAAAAAAAAAGTAGAATTTTCCTGTAGGACCCATTATAATGAATACTTTGAAGTTGGTGTCTTGAAAAAAGTGTAGCAATAGAACATGTGTGAATATCGGTATATGTCATTATGTGATTTGAACTTTCAGGGTGGTACTGTGCAAGGCCTGTGTTATGAGGAGACATCCTCGACAACAACCTTCTTTATACTTTATAATTGACCAATGCAAACGATTCCTGACAGGGAGACCATTCATTATTAATGGCACTGACAAGACTGAATGCTGTTAGCTAGCAGGCATGTACCCATGGTTGTTTGTATGCGTGTGTGCGGTATGGGGAGATGGAGGGGGGGGGGGCCATTCGGGATGTATGGTTGAATAAAATGTTATAATTTGAGAGCATCCTTTCTAGCTGTGTATGACATTGTCAACTTTCCATTCACAATGTTTTTTGGTTGAATCTATTACTACTAACTGTTGCTGCCCTCGTGCTTCATAGATGTTTGTTGTACATAATTATTTAAGTATTGTGTCTTGCTGAGAGTAATGATAGGACTCTTTTTGTTTTCTTCCCTCCCTGATGTCAATTCTGTTTTTATATTTCAGAGTACATTTTTATTCTGCTAAAGCATTTAAGAACAGATGAGAGAATTGAAGATTATTTTGTGCAAAAGATGGTACTCAATTTCCATGTGTATTCAAATATCAAGAGAGTTTAAATTGTTTAACATACAGCTTGTGTCAAATGACACAGATGATTTCATCTTGATAATGAGGGCAGCTATCCATGATTCCTGTTAAAGTGAACACTTACTACCTATCTAGCACCAAACAAGCTTCTAATACATGTAAGACCAGCTTTTGTCCTGAAAATTTTGTATTCAGTCCCTCTCTTTGTGTGATTTCTCTGCATACATATATATATATTTATTTTGTAAACTTGACATCTGAAATTTCGAATCAGCTAGCTCTCATAGAAAAAGTTGGGGATTTTGTTTTGGGGTTGTTGTTTTTTTTTTTAATCAATTCAGTCAGCAGTGAACTCTCTCAAAGTGTTCTGTCCCTTATTTCTACATGTATTACATAGGCTATATTCTGTTTAATAAGTAAAGCTCTATGTTAGTTTTGTTAAAATTTACATTTTTTGGCAGAGTGAGCCAATTCGTGTAAAAAACATCAAAATCATTAAGATGAATGAAAATGGATGGTTCTTATTTGGATCTAATAATACTTTGTACCAAAGTGATATTTATGTCTGTTGGTGCACCTTGCATTGTATAGACGTACATGCCCTTGGATTTTGGCACAAAAATGCAAACATGTCTTTGTTTTGTTTATAATGTAAATGTCCTGTCTGTTGAAAGAATGTCCGGACTGAATTGTTTGGGTTGGATTTGCATGTTCTTTCTCTTTTCTTTCTGTTTTTTTTTTTTTCTTTCTTTTTTTCATCCAGTTTGCGGTATTTATATGAACAATGTTGAATAAAATCGAATCCCTAATGGTTGATGCTGGGGTACTCAGATTATCACAGTAAGAGTATTCTGTACAGAATGACAATAAAGCCTTGAAAAAAAGTTTCTTTATTGTTTTTCAATTTATTGTCTTATACTCATACATTTGTATTGTGTATTGTCTCTTTTTGTTTTTCTTATGTAGTTGGCTTGACTTGCATATTTTGTATTATAATGTAATTCTGTGATATAGTACATGTACATGTCAGAACTTGGGGCCTATATGTTATTATGGTATGGTATGGATGTATATATATGTGTACATGTACAGTCGCTTAGCTCTATGTTGCTGTGGGAGAGAAGAAAGATCAAGATATCCGTTGTTCAAGATAACTGTTGAACTGAAGTTGGTTGGAGTTCACAACCAGTGGGCTGGCCTGGTGTTCGTTGGGAAAAAATAGCCAGGCCTACATGAAGCCAAAGCGTGGATGCTGTCTCAGTTATGATGAGGAACACACATTTTAGTTTTGTTTTAGCTTTGTTTTTGTTTCTTTCCACAAAGCATGGCATGTGAAAGCAAAGCAGACGGAGACATATCTGGCATAGGCTAAGGCTAGCTAGATCTAGATTTTTCTTCATATTTCTAGGCCAGCTAGAATATCTATATTCATATCGTCATCGTTGTTCTATAATTATTTCACTCCAATGTGCATTTTTATAGAAATAATGCTGTATTTTGTGCTATTGGCCAATTCTACTCGCGATAAGATGAGTGACCTTCAAAAATACTTCATCAGTGAAATAAATTTTGATAAAAATTTGCAGTCAAGTAGTCATGTTTAGAGAACACCAACAACAACATACATTACGTATATAAATGTATATGGTCCATGTTTTTTTACATATTTGGGCTGAAATTTGCCAGTTTACGAGTTTGAAGGAAACTTTTTAGCTGGAAATTTGCCACAAAAGGTCACAATCTGCATAAAAAATTTGCCCACACAAGTTCTACTATGGTAACAGAACAAAATTATGCACAGAAAAGAAAAGACAAATTTGTGCAGTTTCACACCACTAGGAGTAGGAGGGGACTAGTCTACTAGGAACCATAAGCCACCGCGAAATCTAAAGAAATACAGAAAATGTGACGAAAATCTACATGTATAAAAAAAACCCCAAACTTATTACTTTTGTATCTCTCCTGTTGCATAGCTAACAGGGTTAGTATTTTATGGTTACGGATGTCAGTTCTACTGCTGGTCCAATCTCCTGGCTGATTTCTTTATTGCCGTTTTTTTTTTTTTTTTTTTCACAATTGTGAGAATTTGAGTGAATCGGAATTTGCAGAGCCACGGAAACCTGCGGGTGCAAAGACAAAACCACATTTATGTTGGGTTCGAGACAAAAAACAAAACAAAACGTGCAGGACTTTAAGGGGCCATAACTCTCTTCAATTTCCATCGATCGAAATGAAACTTCATACAGACCTTATTTAACTTATTATTATGTATATATCAGTTTAAAGCAAAATATAACCCAGCATAATGAAACGCAAATAATTTATAGCAGACCTACTCAGAATACCTATGATACATGTATCAACGTTTCGTAGGCGTCCTGAAAAATTGCACAGCCACGTACATTGGGTCACGGATTTAAAAATGACTTTGCTCATAAAGCACCTTACCTTGTAGTTGTAGAGAATTTTATAACGAGTCAATTGAACCAAATCCAATTGCTTCAAGCAAACCAAAGTTATATCAATTTTAGTCATTTCAAGGGTCACTTTAGACTTACACCTACTGCCCGGCGGCCGCCATAACGATTTCATTCTATTAGGGCGTCACCATGCTTCACTATCTTGTCTTGGGCATAACTTCCGTTTCGCAGGGCCGATCTGGATGAATTCCAGTGTAATCAACTCAAGAGGCATTGTTATATCAGCAAAAATCATTTTAAAACCAACGACTAGCTGTTCCTGGATGTGCAGTTTTTCGGGACACCCAGAATATCATTTATGCAACGTTGATACGAGGCTCTCTGAATACACCTGTTAAAATTGTTGGCGTTTCATTATGCTGGCTTATATTTTGCTTTAAATCTATATACATGTACATGTACATATTGATAATAAGTGACATAAGGTATGTGTGAAATTGTATTTAGATCTATAAAAAGCGAAGAGAGTTATGGCCCTTTAGAGTCCTACTACACGTTTTTTTTCTGGCACCCAGTATACACATCAAAAAATTCCTGTATATACTGTATATAGGCTGCAATTTTTTTCACAGCCTTCTGGGTATATAATGAAAGTAAAGCCACTCCTTCATAGTGCTTAACACACCTTGTTTCCGTTCTCAGAGAGAATATCCGGTTATAAGAACACATCGGATAGAACACTTTTAAGCTCCTGATTTGAGGTGTTCTTATAAGTTCTATGGTGGTGGGGGCCCTTCACTGTGAGGTCATCCTATTGGATGCCCCATCTCCCTTTCTTATTCTAACGTTAGAAGTGATCTCTATTGCTTTCAATGGTTTTTTGTCGCTCTCATATTACATTTATTTAAGTTTGCATTTGTTTTGAGCATAAGATTATTAAGATTGGGGTTAAGATAAGCAATATCTTGGTGTACTATTGACAGTTGTGTGTGATTGGCCTGCCTCTGTATTTCTTTGCTGGTTTTAAGAAATACATTTCCAACCCTTGGTTCGCAGGTATATCCTGTGTATGTGGCCAACAAGTAACAGAAATGGACAAAGGCTTCTCGTCACATTTTTCTTGCAATGATTTAAGTGATCAATTGGAGTTAATGACAAGGTATCATTCATGTGTATACATATACATAAGATGAGGAATTACAAGCCAGCACTTGCCTCCCAGTTCCTCTTTCTCATCCACTCTGTCACTGCTTTCACACATGCTAAACATTACACAATAAACATGGTTGGTTTTTAAGTTGTCTAATGCAGTGTCATCTTTATTTCAAGGAAAAACACTGGTAATAGTAATACAAGTACAAAGTGCATCAAACATAAGACTAATACTTGATACATATATTAATATTAAAAATAAGGATATTCCTTACAGTTCATGACTTGCTTTATAAAAAAACATTATATTACACACAGACTGACTTTGACATCTGTGTGAGAACATCAGAATCCACTTTTACTAAATATTTGTACTAAATTCTTTTCCTTTGTTGAACTTCCTTGCTTTTTCTTTGCACATGAAATGGAGCTCCAATCAGAAAATATTGGAAACTGTCTAGTAACAATATGAACAGCATTTCGATGAGCTTCCACCTAACACCCGATGCGTCTAATGTCTCCACATAGTGTATTAATCTACAAAAAGCGTACGCTTTTTTTTTTCACGTTTGATTTTTCCCTTTATTGAACCCAAACAGGAAGTCTGTGACGGTTTGCTTTAGCTTTGACAAAGTCCACATTCGAAAATCACGATATAAATATACATTCAGTTCAGTTATCCTTACTTGTGATCTTGATCACATAAGGCTGAAAATAGATACATTAAATATTGGCACTTTGTATGCATCCTTTAATGAACAAGCTCACTGCCACTTATGTCTCTTGCCATATCGTCTCTTTCTCTGGCTCTCTCATTCTCCACATGGATTGGATCTGGACCGTAAGAAAAAAAAATGTCAGTCTGTATGCATCCCTTAAATAGAGGACTTTTCTTTCTAAATACTGTGTTGTCAGTATTCTGTCATGTCAAGTCATTACTGATACTGATACAGAGTTCCTATTCTTGGGGAAAGATCTAAAAAAAAAAATTGGCCAACACTGTCAGCAAGACTTGCATAAGGGAAGAGAAATTTATCTCCCTTATATTTAGAAACAAGATCTTGGAAGTTCTGTCACCTGAAGTGAAAATTAGGAACAACAAAGAGGATTATGATTATAATGATTATCAAACCTAATTTTTTTACAGAAGAGATGAACAGTTGTGGCTCTACCAATGACATATTTTTATGATGGATTGTTGTATATGGAAAAAGAAATACCCAGGTTGAAATAAAGCAAGGAATGGAGAGACCAAATTACTTAGGAGTAGAACCAATTACAGAGATGAGGATGTCTTCAGTCAACAGGTTATGAATCTATTCTAAGTCCCCGTCAGGATTTTTCTCTTTTATTTCCGAAGTGTTTCCAGTGCAAGGAGATTCCCAGTTGTTACTAGGGAATAAGGCTGGGCCAGGAAAGCCTTGATCTGTTTTTACATCAGTATCACTGGAATCCTCCTCTCCTTCATCTTCAAAGCTGTAGGACCAGTTAAGCAGTTCTTCGCCTATCTCTTTCCTTCTCTCTTCTATGAAATTCTGAACTTCCGGCAATGAAAAGTTTATGTGTGATGAGAGGTGAGACTGCAGAACTGATGTGGGTTGCATGCAGTTTAATTCTGGAATATGAATCTGTGTGGAGAGGAAATATGGGAATAATGAGAAATTAAGATAAATTGATCAAGGAGTGTAATCTTCAAAAACTGGCAATAGCATTAAATACATGTATGAATTAAAAATTCATGCAAGAGAAATTCAGTCAAACCTCTCTTTTGAGTGCAATAATCTTGGGTCTGTTTAGCTTACTAGTCAATATAGAGGGATGAATTTAGTAATAGTTAAGAGAGGAAAAAATCGGACCTTGCAAGTCATGTTGATGTAAGGAAAAAGTTGAAAGAAGCAATGTTGATTTAAGTGGGGCGCACTGTACTTGGTTGTTTTTTTTTGGGTTTTTTTTTGTGTTTTTTTTATTTCACTACTTATTTACATATTGATTCTCACAATATGGTCAGTATTTTTACAAGGCTTCAAGCTACTAGAGCAAAATTCCATTTCAAGATCATTAGTTTTCAATCAAGAGTGCCTGACATTCTCATACGATACCATAGGCTCATAGCCATTACAGAAAGTAAAGCTCAATTAAGCAGTAGACGTATGTTTGTATCGATTGCATGTGATACAGTAATTGCTTTACTTTCAATAGGGCAAGAGCAGATGAAGACCAAACCACTGTGCACTGAACAGCAGAGGTCTACATACAAATCAATCAAAACAAAAAGGGATGCATTTTAAGTGGCCTTTACTGTACAAGTAAAATTAAAAATAAAATTCCAATTCATTCATCAACAGAGGGAAAATTGGTCTTTTGATTTCTAACCAAAAACTGAGAGTAGGCCGGAGACCAGTGCCGCGAACGTAAGCAATCAGTCTAAATAACCTTGCCCAATGTCCCAATGACCTTCACACTAACTCTTTCATTATAATGCCTCACCCTTTAGAACTCAACGACTTTTCCATTGCTTTACGTGTACATATGCAATTATGATGGTGACAATCAAAGTCATGTTTACAATGAGACAACCACTTTTTGAACAGTTCAATGTGATTTGACCTTGACTCTGGTCGTTTCATGACTAAAGCATTCATAAGGGATACCAACCACACTAAGTGAGCGGGACAAAGGCTGATTTCAGAAGAAACAAATCCCCAACTCTACCTGCTTTCCCAGGTAGCGGCTTGCTATTGTATACTTGACATCTCTTTCTCATAAAAAATAAAAAAGGTTTCAGTATCGATCAGGACAGACGGAGTTACCAGAGCTCTCAATAAAACCCATCTTCATCTATTATTGTTGTGAGCAATCGACATTAAAATGCCAGTAATCGGACTTCCAAACCTGCTGGAAAAGCTACTCAACAAAGTCTTGCGAGAATCAGCTCTTTCTTCATGCAAAATAGCTGGATATACCACTCCTGACACAGGTCTGTCGCCAACTGATAATTCCATTCCTGCCAACTATCATCGAAAGGCCCAAAGTCAAGTACGTTGAGGCCAGTCAAGAAGAAATCAACATAGATTTTCAAGAGACTCTGAGACACCAGCATTATATTTGAATTTTCCGAAGGGACAGAACAAAGGCAACAACAGTATAATTGTAATGAGTCATCGCAAATAGACTGTGACTATAGCCACAACGCTGCTTTCCTCCTGCACGTCGGATTGTGTGTCACCAGGTTCAGTCTTGTCCTCTGTTCCTCATTTAGACCACAACAGTTTCTGTGTTACGGACCAAGGTCTTCATCTAACTAGCAAGCCCAAGGCACCAGACCATCACCCAGTCATTGACATACATGTGTCAAAAAAGCAGTCTGTCTCAACCTCAAGACAGTGACAAGGATGAAGAGAAGAAACTTAATAAAAGGAACCCATGAACTTATTGTTGAATATTGTGTAGAAAAAGAAGGACTCGACAAATTTGCCATCAAAAGCAACGATGACAGGTATTTTAACTATTTTGCCAGGATACGATGGAAGAATGTGAAGACGACAAGGCATACATTCAAGAAAAGCATACGGAACACTTACAGAACGTACAGATTTGGATATCACACTTGAATAGTTGACAATCAAACACTTAGAACTTTAACTTCAGATTTACATGAATACAAGTTCACTGGAGATATATCACTGGACATATCAAGTTCTGGAGTTCCAAGACTGAACTATTGTTTATCGCTTTATGGGATCTCACCATTTTGTCACTTTTTCAATTTAACTTCACTTGTTGACAGTTTAAATGTACTCTGTTTATTACACTGTATAGTCAGCCTCTTTCGAAATCAAAAGAGAGAATTTCTTATATTATGTACACTATTACTTTCTAGAACCTAATGTGTTTTGTCAAAATAACGTCATTGATCAGATATATTGATGATAACATTCAAATTCAATAAAAACTTAACAAAACAAAAAAAGGAAATGGACTGGCTATTTGGTGCAATCAGATACTGGTTTACCTGATCCTTTGAGTATTTGAGATAAAGCCCAGTGCATTCTTATTGGATTATCTCAGGGCTTTCTATTTGCAGTTATTTGATTGTGGGTTTGTTGAAAATTTATACGTGTAATAAAATGATAAGAGAGTTGGGTAATTTGTAAAGATTTGTATATTTACAGTGTTTTAAAAGTGTTTATGAGCTTAAGAAAACCCAAAATTTTATTTGGTTCAACGTTTCTGAATAAGTTTTCAAGGTTTTGTTGATTGTAAAAGGGACACTCTAATGTTTTTTATAGTTTAATTCTGACCATAGAACAGACATGCTGGTGATGGTTCATTCTTTAGAAGAAAAGAGTAAGTTAACCAATGGCCAATTTGGAGTCGGCTCATAATGGCGTCATCCTTCAATGATAATTTCATCTCTGGCAAGGTGTCTTTTCAGTTTGGGATCAATCGTGTAGTTTATGATTTGTTTCCTGATCCAACACCTGAAACAGACTGAAGGAAAGAAACAAGTTTCTTAAACTAGTTATAGGCAATGATATAATTCTTCTACTAATCAGGAATTTAGGGATGAATGACACGTTCCTTGACACATATCCCAGGGGAGTCGAGTAACTTCCTCCTCGGAGGCCATGAAACAGTTTCTTAATGTAATTGAAAAAAATTAACAAAGCTTTCTTACCTCTACAGATGTATATCCAAGCTGTTTGAGATGAGCTTTTTTCTGGGCCTGAGCCCCCAGGAGCTGTTTTGTGTTGGTGCTAAAATGACCGGCCGTCCGCAGCACGAGTACCAGTCTAAAAGTACAGAAACGAATATTGATTTCCTTATTCATAAGGACAGAAAAGAATAACTGGAAAGCTTATAAGAGTTGCAAGTGTTTGAACACTCATTTCCATAATGACAATTTATTGAAACTTCAACCCAATATTAGACAGTGTTATAAATTTGGATTTTGCTCTATCTACAAAAAGGGTGCAGTTGTCATATGAGCAGAAAAGGGGGATTAGACAATAGCTAGATAAAATATTTGTAGTTGTGAATAGCATGTCTATTCAGCTGGCCATATTAGACACAACGCTCGGCTGGATCACGAAGGCTATGAGCGGTAAAGTTTCTTTATGCTTGCAGCTTAAACCAACAAAAATGGTAATAATGGAAAACTGCCTCAACATGCTAGAAGTGTTTGCCGTGTTTAAGATAAGTGTTCACAGATTTCAATACCAATTACAGGAGACGCCGGCCAAGTGCAAGCTTTCCTGCTATGACCGAATTTTCCCTACATAAAACTCTATCACTAAGTGCACCGTTGCTCTGCTTACTTCTGCTAAGTGCATGCTCGCATTTCTCCACAAGAAGCATAATGACAGTAAATTGTGGCCTTGTAAAGACATGGCAGGCCTTTCATGACACGAAAGACAGAGCACTGGCTGTGCAATTCCATACCTGTGCGAATGCGATCAAAGCCAATGTCACAAAGAGGACGCAAACCATGTTTCACACCAAAGCGCCACAAAAACCAAGTCTCCACTCACCCGGCTGGTTTTCCCCGACAGTCATTCGCATAGTCGTCTGGCAGTAATGTGAGGCCCAGGCAGGTAGAGTAGATCTAGTGCCCAGATGGCCCTCATAAAGTCATTTACGTAATCATTTCAGTGTGATGCGGAAATAAAGTGAAAGTGAAGACAGAATGTAACCTCCCTTACTTCCCTCCCCCCCCCCCCCCTTCTCCGCTTTCCTCTCTCTCCCTATCTTTAATTAGTTTGTCAGCTTCATTTGATTGACTCCAAGCATGGCGAGAGAGACTGGGCGGGGCTAGCAAGGTATAGCACGGTGTCAAAGCATTCTTTTATTAAAATAAAATAAAGGGATGTTACTCTAATAATAACTCAATCCATAGGGTAAAATCGGAAGACATGTAGGCTGCCACTTAAGTGCATGCTTCGGACAAGTGCACGCTCAAGCCAGCTCCCAACCAGTGTGCACTTAGGCGGCGTCTACTGTACAGCGTGGACCACTTATACTTATAATGACATTTCAGTAATAGCGACATCATCTCAATTTCTTTTTATTATTGTGTATATCGTTAATAATGAAATCCCCGATAAAGCAACATGGAATTTAACAGTTTCAATTTCAATGATATCCTGACTTGGTCAGAATCAGCAACATTGGGTCAAAATGCCCCTACGCTGTCACAACCCTCTTGGGCCTGAAAATCTGTTTGAGATACCTAATGATACTCTCAAGAGCACCACACAGCCAGGCATGACATTCTCATGAATGACGCATGGCGAGGCAATTACCTCAACATTAAAGAACGTTGAAATGATTTGAAAAATACAGCTACAACCTCTGATAAGCACACTGTCCTCAAACAATGTGGGTGTTGTCTGTAGCACTATCCAGGGTTTCATACATTAATGTACCTGGATAGTAAGACGGCAATGGGGCGTGAATTGATCCAATCACTGTGACACGTGGCTGACAGGTGCCATCAGATAAAGGCTACATCTACCCGTGAAGCTCAGTGACTTACTGCCCTCTGTCTTCACCCATGTTCAATAATGACTGCTAAGGCATAAGATGATTGGTTGAACAGTTTTATGTCAACTTTCGTAGATGGAGTTGAGTGGCAGACGGGAAAGTCTTGAATCGTCTTAGGTCATATCAAACATTGCACATGGAAGGGCTTTGGCAATAAATAATAAGCACACTTCAGTGTCCTTTAGAGCATTGTGCTTATCAGCAGGTATATCAGATATTGCATGGATGAGCTTCGGCAAAAAGCACACCTTGGTATCCTTTAGAGGAACATGCTTATCAGCAAATGTCAACTGTATCAATATTAATTTTTTCGTCACAGAGGAGAAAGAAGAGCCTTCATCCGAGTCAGATGAAAAAGCCACGCCATCATCTGAGTCGATTTCAAGCCAATAAGCTAAAGCAACCCTTGAAACACTGAGGCGCTCTGCACAGCAACACATAGTGGACTTGGTGGCACAGCGGTTGTGCTATGGGCTCACAACTGAAAGGTTGGTGGTTCGAATCCTGTCAGGGAATTTGTGATTTGACCCTCGGCCAAGGTTATTTACACTAATTGCCCCTATTTGCGGTGCTGCTCTGTGGCTGATGCTCCGTTTTCACTCATAAACCCCAAAAAACAAAAAAAAAAACAAATTTCCAACGGTTGCACACTCTTTGATGTGACCAAGCAAACAAAGGTTTAGAGGCAAACACAGAAAATTAACTAAAAAATAAAAGACTTTTTTTTTAAAGGCAGCAAGCTAGGACCACCAAATAACCTCCTACCTCTAACCACAGCAATTTTAAGGCCACAGATTATTTACGATTGACCTTGGTTGCATTGTAGTTGCAGTCTTTCTAGCATTATTTTTCCTTCATTGCATTTATTGATCGGATATTGAGACATTTGGTTGTAGCGACAAAATATGGCCAGCCCCAGTGATGAGGTCATTAACAGGCTGCACTGAATCAACTTAAGTCTATCTTGAGTTGTTTCTAGTGCATCTTCACATGACGGTCTATTTCGCTTTCACTTATATCTTTCAATGACAAAAATGTAGTTTGAATTTATCCTTTTCCTAAGCTTATATTTGACCTATTTGCTTCCTTCCATTGAGTGGTATAAGGATTATTATGGTATTGCAGCACATATCCCTCTTCTCCCATCTATCTGGTCTCTCAAATATAATCAGACTTACCTTTCCTGGACATCACCGACTGGGGTAGGTATGCCTTTCTGATTTCTTGTAATTTCCAAGGGCCTTCCCTTCTTGTCCACGTAAACTGCACAACCTGAAAGTGAAAAACCAGCCTCAAACAGATTCTCAATAATTATTATGGAAATGCAAAATACATACTCATCCCTGACCGAATCACATCTTTTCTCCTGATCAGATACAATGAAGTTCTAATTTTTTTTCTTTTTTGTTTTTCTAGTGCACCTTCCATCAGTTCCTTTCAGATGCATTACGAGAGCTGATCAGCATGGATACTGCTATATTATATAGACATGAAACTCAACAACAAAAAAGATTAACGTTTTTTATGTTACAATGGAATAAAAAAAAATAATTAAAAATTTAACTCTTATGATATTAATCATTACACTGATATTATAAGAATGAAAGCACAGTGCTCACCGCTTAGACGAACACCACTTTTAGGAGCACATCGCTTATAAGAATGATTTTCAGCTTTGCAGAATACTTTCCCATTTATTTCCAGCAGTTATAAGAAAGCAACATCGGATATAAGAACACCTGGTGATAGCTGTTTCCTCGGTAAAACCTCTGTCAATAAAATCAAGTTCTAGCCATTTTACCTCAGAGCTGAAAATTCCTTAGACAGGCACCTGAACGCAAACAGGTGTACGGCATTTTGACACTGTTATACTAAGCGATAATGTAGCACTGGTCTGTCAACCCCGACCATACCTCCCACCATCACCAGCGTAAGACAGTGATGACATCACACGAGACGACTGGTGACTTGTCAATCGACATCTGTGTCTCGATCCCACACATTCTTTGATGAGGATAAAGACACAGCCAGGTAAGCGAGTAAGGGAAAAAGCAATAAACAAGCGACAAGGTGTATGGGTGGGTCGGATGGACCACTGGTCAGACAATTGCCTATTGTTTGGTCAGTTTCAGGATAGGCTTACATGGGAATGTGTGTACAACCAAATCAGTATTCGTGCCCACAGCCTTCCGGGCATATAATGATAGGACAGTTGCCTCCTACCCCCTTCCCACCCTCCTTTCGCCTTCGTATTGCTTACCACACGTTGTTTCTGTTCCCAGAGTAAACATCGGTTATAAGAACACATCGGATATAAGAACACCTGAGCTCCTGATTTGAAGTGTTCCTGCAAGCGGTGACCAACTGTACATCAATTTCTCATTTTGTAATGATCACCTGGGACCTCCAAACTAGACTTCCTTGGTAAATATATCATCCTCATGAACAATTACACATGAAACTTATATCAAATACAATTATACATGAAACTTATATCAAATGCAATTACACATTTAAGGTTTCAGCCAAAGTCAAGCATTGGATGATTTTGTTTAAGCAGGATGGAAAAGTTGAGTAGCAAAGGCGGTAAAAGGCTTATGGGTCAATGAGCGAGAGTATTTAACTGATCAGAGCTGCATTAAACGTAACCTTCATTAACATGTCAAAGAGTTGGCTACTTACAATTGTAGAATGGTATGAAGTGGTAAAACCTTGGGCCAAAGAGTTCGTCCAGACCTGACTTGAGGGTTTGGATGGCCACCCTTTCTGACTCTGTTGAAGGAAAACAAAGAAGACAAATTACCCGACATTTCCGTTAGCCTTGTTGTGCTGTACGACTATAACGGTGTGTTCAAATGTACATTTCATCGACATCTTTCCTCAAAATTGGCCATACAGATTCAGGTCAGTTGGCACCATTACCATTCCAGCCATATTTGTACAAAGGCTAAGACAGACGTTGTCAATGTGTGAAAATATCTGAATAATATCATGATCGTCAAATTTTAACTTTCATCTTCAACTATTTCTTATGACTTACTAAGAAAGTGATTACTTTAAATAGCAGATTAGATGTCTCTATTTGCGGAGTCAAAGGGCATCTAGTTTTTATTTTCCAATATTAATTCAATAAAAAGAGCCAAACATGATTGTGTCACCAAACATTCATGTACAGTATACAGATGTACTTTGTTTACAAGATTGCCTCTCATTAAATGAATTCTTTATCAGATGCATTCTTAACATTGTAAACAAGAAAGTGAAAAGAAGGAATGAGATCATACTATAAAAAAATAAAAGAAATAAAAATCATAAAGTTGTCCTGTACAGCTAAGCAGCCATCCTTGCTGCAGATGAAAAACAAAAAATGGAAATTCAGTACCTGCAGATATCATCTTATCATCATTACCCTGGTTTCCTGATAAGTCTGATCAGGTTTCCTGCTTTGAGTTGGAAGGAACAACCATCCAATTTTACCGAAACAAAAGTAAATGCTTCAGTGTAATATACAATAATATTATAATCAAGGCACAAAGGCCAAACATGGGGGGAAAAAGAGAAAAAGAAAACAACTATAGAAATAAACCACCGAATGAAAAAACAAAAAACAATATTGAAGTGTGCATAAAATTGTAAATAAATGCATTGTGCTTAATAGTTTTAAAATTACTCACCTAAGAAGAAAAACATGCTTGCTTTACTCTTTTGAGACAAAACCCATTGACGGTTGACATCTTTATTGGTGGAGGACGCCAGGGTCAAAGCATGCAGCATTGCTTTCATCCATATTAGGGCTTGTAACTTGGGCAGTTTGGGTAAATCTGGGAAATACAATACAACAATAATATCATCTCTTCACAATTAAAGTTCGGGTGCTCTATTCTATTAATTTTATCTTTCTAACTCCCAAATCAAAGCAATGATCATATCAATTGAATTACTTATCATTTGTTTTCTTACAGTTTGTCAACTGTAACTTTAAAAGTCTACAACATAGATGGAAGGGCTATAAATTATCTCCAATAAACCAGTATTTCAACTTTAATGCTAAAAAAACAAGTGTTCTTTACTCTATCATATATGTCATTTTCTCTTTAATAAATACTGAGAAGCTAGTTAATATTGCACACAGAGGACTAAACCAGAAGGATGTCCTATGTCAGACAAAGCATGTCAGACTTTCTGATAGGGAGCAACAACTTCGTGAAAATGAGCAAACTAAGCAGGGTCAATTAAGAAATCTCTTGCAATAATTGTGACAAATGTCACAAGAATGTTACAACTGAAGAGGTGATAATGTGGGGAAGAGTTGAATAACCAACATTTAAGAAGACATACATTTTAGACTTGTGATTTAGATCACTACAGGGGAAGAAAATGGGAGGCTGTCAAGCATAAAATGGAAAAATTCTCCTTCATGCTCTTTTTCTTCAACCACCTCTTCTTCCTCTCTATCCTCTCCTATTACTATAATAATAATAATTATTATCATTATTATTATTATCATCATCATCATTATAGTCATCATCATCATGATCGTTGTTGTTATTGTTAGTATTATTAACATTCTTTATTACCGTAAGAAAATATTTGCAAAGAATGATACAGCGTTCTGTGGAGTTGAAAAAAAAAATGTAGATGGTTCTCAACGAAAAAAGCATCTGTAACACATTTTCAAACCTTGTGAATTCAACACATTCTTCTTCTATCGCCACTGCTAAGCTTATTGCTCTTGTGCAGTCAATGCCAGTCCATAGAATCTGCAGATGTTTTTCAGCTGGTCTGCAGACCCTCTACAGGGTGTTATGTATGGTAGGTAGTGATGGTAGGAGCCAACACATTCTGATTAACAAAACATTAGTTGCAGGAAAAATTATTCTTCACTAAACTTACCTCCAACTTTCTTGAAGAAATAATCACTTGTAATGCGACCATAGAAATTTTTGGGCAGAACATTGACAAATGTAAAGGAGGCTAAAACCTCAAGTAGATGGGCTTCTTCCAGAATGCTGAATCGTTTATGCAAACATCCTTCAGCCTGAGAAGTTGTCGAAAAGAAAGAGAAAGACAGTGACAAAGCCAAGGAATGGAAAATCATCCCTGACATCACTACGTGTAATTAACTTTGCAATGACTATTCTTGCAAGAAGTGCGTGATCCAAGGAACCATTGACTATAGACCTACATTATAGAATACATGGAACTGACTGGTTTATATTGCGCCATCATGTAACTTTTGTTGCTATGGGCCTATGCATTCTTCCTTTTCTATATTACAACTACTGTAGATCAGCCATTCAATGAATTAATGACAGCTATCCGGTGCATAAAAACAAAATTGAGAAATGAGTAAAATGTATGGAGCTCAGTGTGGAGGATACTTCCAAATAACAGTATTAATAGAAACAGAAAAAAACATCTGAAATCTGTGTTTTGTGTATGTGTGCAATGGATGTGTGAACGAAGGCCTACAGGAGCTTTTTCCTTGAAAACCTGAGATTTTTCAGGAGTGATGACAACCTTTTGGTAGAGTATTTTTCATTCTGGTTGCAGCTAGCATTGCCTTAAGCTAAAAAAAAAAAAAAAAAAAAAAAAAAAAAAAAAAAAAAACAAAACCCTTTTACCAACCCTTTTCCCCCCCCCCAAAAACCCCTCCCA
>JBCHJU010104222.1:0-10736 GCA_039654505.1 Plocamopherus imperialis | reverse complement strand
TCCACCAAGCCAAAGGTCAGGGGTTCGATCCCCAGCTGTGCAGGCTTGATTTAAAATCCGAATTTTCGGATTTTTTCCGCCTCCTCGTCCTGTGGTAGGCAGGATGAATGAGTGCCTAGTCCCATCGAAGACGGACGATAAACTCGGAGGTCCCATGTGCCTTTGCGCTTGTAAAAGAACCCTCGGTGATTAAGATCGAAAAAAGCAGGCCATATCGGCCGTCACCCTGGCAAATTCGATCCTACCAAAATAGTTATTTCGGTATCTTGAAGTCCTACAACCTCTTCTACCTCAGACTTATTGACTAGTTCATTACTCTGAATGCAAGTAGAAGAGGTAAAGATCAGAGGGGAAGGGAGTGTGACTGGGCACCCAAGCTCCCCTTATACTACTAGCCCAGGCGTAGCAATAATTGCTACAAGATCGTCAACTCGGACGGTAAAGGCCATCATATTTGCACATGAAATGTCACTCTTTCAACTCTCACTCACTAATCATTCAATTCACTCCAGGCCACACTAAAAACAGCAAATGTCCTGGAGCACAAACGCAAAACAAACAAGCAATGATTATGGCAAACTGAGCAAAACATTTCATGAGGGTTTAAAAAATGCAATTTCCGGTATAGTTATAGTCTGAACTATGGGACAGTTGTAATTCATTCAAAGTAAACAAAAACATAAAACGAACCTATGGAAAATAGCATAACAGATTTTCCATATCTCACCCTCTTATAATTCAAATGAAAATATGACACACTGCATGCAGGTTGACAATGATTTGTTTTAAAAGTGGGAATGTCTAGAAAAGTGAGTAAATTTTATATAAATGGGGACATCACGCATCCTTGTGCTGCTGCACTCCTAGTCTTAACCTTAACCATATTGTTGTCGGTCAGTCAGGCATCCATGGCATTAAATAAATATGAACAATCCAATTTGTTTTAGACGAGATATTGACTCATTGATGACCTAAAGTGCCAATTAAGAGCACAATTTAATTCTTGGCCTACAATGTGCCCAAGTATAGGGATGAACACAACCTTATATCGGCATGAGCATCATTTAACTCTTTGACTACAATTTGCCCATATATATATCTGGATGAACATGAATGTGCTCAAACCGACAAATGGACAATTTGTAATCTAAGAGCTCAATCGTGTTCATGCCGACATATCGGTTTTAAGTAGTTAAAGAGTCAGTGCATGGGGCTTTGATTGATTGATTGCTTTACACCCCAGTAACCACTAAGGTCATCTGGGGGTGAAGAAAGAGGGGAAAAAAGGGATGCCAAGGAGGAAAAGAAGCATTTAGAATAGTAATACAAATATGCTATGATAATGATAATAAAATGTAGCAAAAAGGAGAGACGATTTACAGGAAAAATAAAATCATCTCTCGTAAAAATATAACGATGGCCATCACGCCCCAAAATATGCACTGTGATAACCCCCTGGGATGTTCTACCGCCCTTTGCATACAAAAGCACTCGGTCCTTCAAGATAGCAAGTGACCCCGTTCGTAATACAATGCACATGAATGGGGGATGGCCACCAATTTTTGACTCCAGGTCGGTCTGCATTAAACTGCTCCATCCCTCCCTGAGGTCCATATGCCTCCCCTCCTCCACAGCAACCCCAACATCCCCTCTCCACTGTTGCAGTGAAATCAGCAACATTTCAAGATGATGAAGCTTTCAATCATTGATGTCAATACAGAATGCAAATAACAGTAATAAAAATATCAGTAAAATTTGTAATAATATTCGTATTCAAAATATGCTTATGACATCCTAGAAAAATCGCATGGATATGTCAAATACCGTAGTGGCGGTGGTGGTGGTCGTGAAAGATGTCGTACGTATAACAGTGAGAGACAAGAGATTGAGATAGACAGAGATGAAGAGGAGGGCACACTGTTGATAGAAGCGATAGCACAATACACATCAATGCAAAGCAAGAAATTCTACTGTGTCCACGGTGGAGAAATTCAAGGGCAACACAATCCACAGGCAGCCTGGCTCGTTTTTTGTTTTGTTTTTTGTTGTGTGGCAGTGGGCACAATGGGATAAGGGGATGGACACTTTGCAAATCTTTGATTGGACTCTTGCAGAACAGTAGCACCTATTTCACATCAAGGAAGTTTTAAAATCATGAGCAAAAATGCGAAAATTTGAGATATAACATTTTTTTTCTTCTTCTTTTCTTTTGCTTTTTGGGGAAAGGAAGGGTGAGGTGAGGGGGCGGGGGTTCTTGCCGCATATTATCTTTCTTTACTGTCCTTCTAAGAAAACAGCAATTGAGGAAAACTAGAATATATGGAAAATAATACATTGCCTTGGAATGAGGGTCAACTCATATCACACTCAAAATTGTCTTTTAAACTTGGATTTCATTGCCCTCAAAGCTCTTCAGTGTACAGATAGGCCATCCTTCTAGTAGAGATATATGCAAATACCATCAAATACTATTCTCATAAAAGAGACAAGAATTTAATTTCATTGCCTCTATGAACAAATAGGAAGTAAATTTGTTATCAAAATTTGTACATCAGAGAAAGTGTATTACATTACATAGAATGACAATAATAATAAAAATAATGATAATGCATAATGTAACACAATGAGCTAGCATTCTGAAGCAAAAGAATGCACAGTACACATAGGACATACATAACGTATTTCGTTACTAGACACTCCAAAAGTGAAGTCTAAAATGGCCTAATAGGGGAAGAGGTATGGTGAATGGTCGGTTATCTTATAATTTGTCTCATATTCACAATATATTATAATAATGCGCCATGTAAAACACTTACACCAGTTTTGATACACATACGATAGTGGCTAGGTCTGCTGGCGACATGGAGAAATGCAAGAGGATGCCAGCATGGAGCGGATTGTGCGGGTCACTGGGGTCATAAGGGTCATCGGGGTCTTAGGGATCATTGGGGTAATTGGGGTCTTAGGGGTCACTGGGGTCTTAGGGGCCATTGGGTTATTTTTGGTCATAGGTGTCAATAGGTCTGAGAGTGCTGATAGATGTTATTATGACAAGGCCCCTTGGATTCTATGCACCAGAAACACGACATTGTCCAACCATGTCCAACTGTCTTCATGATGACCAGGACGTAGACAGACACCTGATCAATAACATGGTGGACATTTCACTGGAAATCTTTTTTCCACTCATATGACGACTGCTTGTAAACAGGCTTGAGGGTCTCAAACGTTTCTCCAGCACACCACACGTCATACCGACATGATGTAATACATGCACAATGAATAAGTGGTGTTGGAAACTAAAACACTCAAAATATCCAAATACCTAAATGCAAATGTAAGTATGTATCAATATCATTAAGTGACTCGATGATTTATTGATGTTGTCAAATAGGGTAAAAATATTTGGAAAATAAACAGACTTTTTTAATAACCCCCTCCTTATCTTTTCAATAAAGGAACTAAAGACACCTCCCCCCATCCCCCAAGTCCAGATCCAAGCAAAACAAGAAACACTCCTGAACCTACTACCGAATGACACTCCTTCCTTGACCAGGAAAGAGGACAACGGATGGAAAAACCATCAAAGAGAGGCTTCTTCACTTTGACAAGTAAATTCCATATTGACTATGTGTAACAGAGAAGAATTGCCACTCTCACAGCACACAAGATGATTGACGATACTACTCCCAAACTATACATGCAAACAAAGAAAAGAGCACTCTTTAATAAAATCCCAGATGTCATCTGAAGAGAAAATGCAACGAAGAAACATCACACAACGAAGAAACATCACATACCGATAAAACCTGCAGTCAAAACTTCCTACAAACGACATGTAGGCCTACAAACACTTCTGTTTCCCTCACAACATCATCGAATGGAAAAATGCCAAATAACATTGTCAGCTGTCAAGGTGTGGAAAGTTTTTCATCATATATTTGTGTACGGCATTTGATGAACTGTCGTCTGGTTCTGTGAAATGTAAATCTACAGAGATGGGCCTGGTGCCTTTTGTTGGTTGCAATCTGGAGGAGATTCAGAGTCAAGTTGAGATTCAGATGTTAATTAATTTCTTATTCTACTATGGATGGACACACACAACCATACATTCTCTCCTATGCAACAGTCAAACACACTCCTTTGTATGCCGAATGATCGACAAAGGCAGACAGTAAAAAACCCAATAAGTGGATGGAAATCTCTAGCTTGCAGTCCAGGCAGTGCAGTGCAGTGCTGTGCAACTTTTCATCATTCATCTTATTACTATTACTTGACACACAGTTCTATTCTGTAAGTGTGAGTGATAATTATATAGACAGGTGGATACCAAAACATCTCTTTACAAAACACAACGGCTTGCCAAAAAGTGTGCACCCAAACATTTCTCTCTCTCTAATATATATATATATATATAGATATAAAACACAACAGCTTATCAAAACGTGTGTACCCAAACATCTCTATATAAAACACAACGGCTTATAAAATTGTGTGTACCAAAACATCTCTATACAAAACACAACGGCTTATCAAAACGTGTGTACCCAAACATCTCTATATTAAACACAACGGGTTAACAAAACGTTTGTGCCCAAACATCTCTATATAAAACACAACGGCTTATAAAATCGTGTGTATCCAAACATCTCTATACAAAACACGACAACTTATCAAAACGTTTGTGCCCAAACATCTCTATACAAAACACAACAGCTTATCAAAACATTTGTGCCCAAACATCTCTATACAAAACACAACAGCTTATCAAAACGTTTGTGCCCAAACATCTCTATACAAAACATGACAGTCTATCAAAACGTGTGCACCCAAACATCTCTAAACAAAACAATGTCTGGAGAAATTCAAGCCAGTGCCCAGGAGAAGAATGTTTTCATGACGTATGGTAAATACAGGTACATAGTTGGTATGTAGGGAAAGGAAACGGTGCATATTTTTTATTGGAACTAATCTTAATTAACTAAATAAAAATTATTTTAAAAAAAAGTATGTGTAAATTGTACCTGAGTATGAAATAAATAGGAGATTGTATACAACCTAAATATATAATTATATCTATGTGAGTGAACAGATCAAATTTTCTCATCTCATAAGAGTTGATCTTCTTTTTAAAGATGTTCTTAAGTTTACAAAAGAGTCAATCTTGATAAAAATATTGACTATAAATGGTCTTAAAGGTATCAATATATTATTAAAGAGTCCATAAACAGTATAGCCACTGTGACTTATTGTCATTCCTTCAGCCTACAAATTTACAGCTCTATTAGGCCTTTAATAAGTGCAATGAAATAGATCTGACACATTAGATCTAGACAATTTCAATAGGCCATATAGAGAATGATTACAAGCACAGAAAGAAGAGTTTTTGACAGAAAAATACAAAATAAAAATTTGGATCCACTGAGACTTGAACTCGGAGCAGTGTACCGAATCGCCATGTCTAGGAGAAGAAGAGCTTTCTTACTTAATAAGATGATTATGGCATAGAACGACAGGAGGGAGAAAAACCTCTGTCCAAGGAAGAAAATCAGCTTTGACTTTAACTGACTTTGAAAAATTTCCTTTGAAATAAATGCCTTGTTTTTTCTTTCAATACATGTATATATGACAGAAATTGTAAGGCCATTCGATTATAGCCCAATGAACAACAGTAACAATAGTAATCATAACAAATAGTAATACTACCACTAGTGAATCCCACACCATTCCTGGGCAGTAGTTAGAATCTCTGGCTCTAGACTAGCTAAAAATATCTCCACAAAACAATCAATGACTTAACAAATCTTTTACACAGTCATAGTCATAAAACAACTACTTCTACTGTCACTAATACTAATACTCATAATAAAAATATAGTAATCATGATACATGTAATAATAATAATCATCATGATCAGTAATAGGAATTGATAATATGATTAAAAATAACGATTTAACATACAAGTGCATTGCGTACATAAATAGTAGTAATAATACACACTAAAATAAATGTATGTATAATGTTATAATTGATAATAATAATAATAATAATAATAATAATGTTAATGATAACAATAGTAATAGTCGTAGTTGTATCCTAAAGCAAAGAATATACAGCATATGGAATTTGATAGATTCAATTAAGTAGTTGGAGCAAGCCATAGTAGAAAACGAGAAGGAAAACCCCTTTGACTGTGCAAACGGCGAATGTATAATGTGTATGTCATCAAAGGCGTTATAGCGCACAAGGACATTTCGATGCCATGCAGTAACACAGTCATTGGTCAGCACAGACAGAAAGAAGAATTAGACCTGATGTTTTAGGTCTAGACAGTTTCATAAGGCGGCCCCTGTGAGAATAATTACATACTTAGTACAAAACACAGAGGGAGGAGTGAAAACACACACAGAGTGTTGAAAGATGAATAAAAAACAACAACTCTACTCGCGATCCCACTTGGAATTATGAACCTAGGATGTTGACACAAATTTGCCTCGCTAAGAAAAGCATAGTGACAACAAATGTGTTTCAGCTCATTCTTTGAATTTTTTTCCCTATGTTTTTGCTTTCATTTATAATGGAGAAAACTCTTTTTTTCTTCCCTCAAGGCAAGAGATGACTTCAAACTTTGATGGTCGTTGTGCAGATGGAGACAATCTAATCTGTGGCCACTTCAGTGACTGAAAGGAAGAGATTGATAGGAGGAGATGCAAAGCAGGAGATGGAGAAGAGGAGATTGAAAGGAAAGATTGAAAGGAAAAATTGAAAAGGAGAGGTTGGAAGGAGATTCAAAGGAGTGGCAGATGACTCTGGGGAAACCATGAAGTTGTCTTGAAAGACTTAATGAAATAGAGACTATTCAAACTTTGTTCATTTGCTATAACACCTCTGATGACATTGATAATGATATGCATGTATAGTATAATGACCATAATAATAATAATGATTATTGATTAATATTATTAACAATTCTAATTAGATGATGACAATTATATTAAAAATAATGATAATAACTATGATCATGATGATAATGGTGATGAAATGGTGATGACACTCACAGATATGACAACAAAACAAAACAAAGGTCCCCTGTGCCAAGCAATTGGTGTCTTACTGTAATTTTGCCATGGGGGCAAAGAAACTCATTCAACAAACTTGATAAAAATGATTTGCTTCAGGATGAGACTACATTAATTTCCCTAAGGTCTATATAAAATTATAATACAGCAGTTTTCGTGAGAGTGCCCTCTAGCAGAGTGCCCATTTTGCCTAAGTGCCTGCTTTTCTTTTTTTTATGAAACAGATCTTTTTTCTATTAGAATTGTCACATTGAGTGCCCGCCTTCAAAAGCCATTTTTCACCTAACCGGGCATGAACAGACATACCGTCCTTCAAAACAGGTACTGGCATAAGCCACATGTGACCCAGAATCGAGTTAGAATCAACATTCGATAACTTGTCTCACATATTTTCTCCTCTGTAAAAATCTAAGGAATCGAGCAACGAATAGGGAATATAAAACCAATTTTGATTTAAGTCACAATAAGGTTGCAGAAGTAGTCCAAAACTTTAAACAGCTGTCCTGCAAAAGTAACAAAATGTAGCTTACGCTAGTTCGGGTTTAGAGGGACGAAGTAATCATTACTCGAGTATTCTGACATTCTTAGTCTTCAGAGCAGCTGACAAACTCAGCTGACTATTCAAAACACGGCACATTCACAAAAACGTTGATATAAGAATCCAAGGATAAGAATATACATATAATTAATGCTGTAGAAATTTGAAAAATAAACAGGAACAGCTGCCTACAAGATGCCACACATTCATATTTTTCTCCTTCTCAGGTGTTTGTTTCAGATCTATACTGACCTAAGGTAAAGGGATGGAGATGGATGGATGTAAAAAATGCAAAAACCCTGTGAGACTTACCCTCTTCCTCTCGGTCTGGAGGCACAGCCCCTGACAAAGTCAACTGGCGCTGTTGTTCCTTGAGGGCGTTCAGTTTAAGTTGGGCCTCCTGGAGCTCCTGCCTCCATCGCTGGCGTTCTTCACCCCCGTTATTCATGGCCATCTGAAAGGATACGGAGAGGACAACAAAAGTTATTTTTTCTGTACATGTATCTCGAAGAGAGTGTGGCTTCAGAAATTTAAACATAAATTACGTTGAAAACTTGGAAGCTGCTCTGCGGCTGACACTCGATTTTCCGTCAAAAATCTAAAGACAATTTCCCTTCGAGGATGAAAAAGGTGGAATGTTATTTTATGTTTTAAAATTTATTGAATTCTTTATTCATTTTTCTATTTTTATTCTTTATTTTTTTATTTCTAAGATTTTTTATTCATTTATTTTTAAAATGTTTTTCAAAAGTTTATAATGAGGATCTCCAATATTCTTCCAACAACTTGGAAACTTAACTCGATGAAGATGCACTGCCATGGGGCTGATTGAATGGCTGAGATGTGTGATTTGACCCAATGTCTGCCAGGTGTTAAACTTTTTAACAGTATTGATAAAGAAAAAATGTCTTTTTTTTCCGTCCTTCTCTTAAAGAGAAACCTTTCAACTTTCCAATTATGGAAATTTTACTCTACACCATGCGTATTAAATGTAAACGAATGTATTTGAACAGCATAAAAGAGTAGTTTTTATGCTAAAAAATGTTTCTCCAGCAAAAAATGACCGCAAAGGTGAGTAAAAATAGACTTAGAAGTAATGAACAAATGGGCTAGTGAGCTGTACATTGTAGAAGTAGCTGTGATAGTAATAATAATCATAATAAAAATAATAAGAAGAAGGGTGGAAAAAGTAAAATCTTTTTTGCCCATCAACTTTTCGTAGTCGAGCAGCTTCGTTAAATGCAATATGCTACAATATGATGAACTATATGTATTCTAACCATCTGGAATAAACTGTGCACCAAATTTATAAAATTTAAACAATTTGCTTTAGCTTGGGCTCAGACCCAGCTATTTCCAAACCTCACAAACACCCACACAGGCAACAACACACAAGCACATGAACACCAAAAATACCATGGTCACACAAGACATAGACTGCCTGCCCACAAGGGCTGGGCAAGATTCCGATTTCTGAACTGGTTTCACAAAAAAAAAAAAAAAAAAAAAAAAAAAAAAAAAAAAAAAAAAAAAAAAAAAAAGGAATCAGTTCTACACAGTGGAACCGTGGACAATGCCGCCTAGCTTTGGGCCAAGCAACGATTCTATGATTTTACTTCAGTTTTGCGAAAGCAACTGTCCACTTCTAATCCATTCTATCAGCCAACAGAGTGGGGAGGTTTAGTTCTCCGGTAGGAAATGTTGACACAAGTAGATCAATGACAGACCGGCAGGTTTAGGTATAACAACAAAGACAAAACATGCTGGTGGTGGGATGGCCTGGCTGATTTCGAGACGACGAGCGTCGCGTCTAGGCGAGCAGAAGAGAGGGTTCATGCAAGCCTAGTTAAGTCCACTTCCTCAACTATTCTAAATCAACGCAAGGGGACAAGGTCAGAATCAAACCCGATTCACGGATTCTAATGACAGAGAATTGTTGGACCGTCGATTCTAGGGACAGTTGCAATCGCTGGGCCTTACTGTCAACTACAAAGGCCTGCCATGGCAGACCTTGCAAGTATGGTTGCTCAAGCCTGACGCCTACAGTGCTGAATAAGTCTAGCATGCGCCGTACAACTTGAGCTTCGTACATCATGCATTTTCTGTCTCCGTACATTAATAGATCGACATGTAATTATCATACACCAGGATTCTTGTCACGGCTGGCCCGAGTGGTATAAAGCCACAGATTCTCGGTCGAGACCAGAGCTGCCACAGATATCCACAGAAAACCTTCCACCCTGCCTTATTTGTATAGCACCTTTTGCCAAGAATGAAAGGTTAGAGTTTTCATTTCTAAGTTACGCCCCCTGTTTTGCTGTGATTGCGAAAACATGGGATATAAACAATCCCAACGTACAGTTGAGAGTGCCGACCGTACATATGGCCTGTGTGTCTTCGTTAAGTTAAAAGCTAGGTGTAACTTGAGCTTGGCCAGAATGGATTTCATGTGTGGTCTTTATTTGACAACTAATGAACACTTAACTAAAAGAAGAAAAGAAAAAAAAAAAAAAAAAAAAAAAAAAAGATTTCACTGTAAAACTTTAAGTTGGCGGATTTTGATGGAAAGTTAAAAACTAGCTGAGTGGTGTACCATGAGCTTGGCCAGAATGGAGTTCATTATTTTATAACTAGTGACCAGAAAGAAAAAAAGAAAGAAAGAAAGAAAGAGAGTGATGATCCACTATACTGTCGTTCCCCAACCACCTCTCCCCAAAGAATTTCCCTGTCAAGTTAATGTTAAGATTTAGCGGAGTGAGCAGCGGTGGGTGGGTTTACCGTGAGCTTGGCGAGGAGGGAGTTCATCTCCATGGCCATTTCCTTGAGCTGGTCCATGGGAAGTGACACGTTGGCCTTCTGAGCCTTTTGCGCCTGCTGGACTGCTGGCTGCGGCGACGCCGAGAGTGGGGACTGCATGCTGCTGACGCTGATGCTCTCCCCTGCCGCCACGCCCGCCTCCTCACTGTCTGCTGGCGGGGCAGCTGCTAAAAGCCGACCCAGAATGAAGGAGTCACAGAGCAATAGAGAGAGACAGAGACAAGGGGAAAAGATTAGAGCTCCGGTCAATTTTATTGGAAGCAGGGTTCAAGTAAATAGATCTATCTATCTATATATATATA
>JBCHJU010104111.1:0-10736 GCA_039654505.1 Plocamopherus imperialis | reverse complement strand
TCTTATTTTTCTATCAAAAATTCTTCCCTCTGTGTTTGTAATTACTCTCTATGGGGCTCATTGAAATTGTCTAGATCAAATGTGTCAGATCTATTTCATTGTGCTAGTACTAGTAGTAGTAGAAGTAGTAGAAGAAGAAGAACTCAGAAGTAGTTGTTGTGGTAGGCCTAGTAGTAGTGGCTGCAACTTTCCCAATCACAAAATATTTCCCCGGTCAGTCCTGTATACTTCAGGACATCAATCTCGTTGGTTGGGCTGAATCCAATGTCTAGTATGCATTGGTTGAATCCCAATCACTAAACATTTCCCCGGTCGATTCTGCATAGGCCTACCCCGGGACTTCATTCCCGTTGGACGGTTCTGTGTACACTACACTCCCACTCAAAAACTAGTGTCTTTCTCCTTTTGGTGACCTTGTTATCTCCCTTTCTTTGCCAATTACGTGTACTGCAAGTATTGTTTTTGCTCTGTTACCAACTCTAGTCCTCACCAAAGTCTCAAAAATATTTTGTTCCTATTTGGGGTTTAAATTTTATACAGCTACTGTAATTTTATACGATGAAAAAATATTTTCAAAGTTATCTTTCATTTCTTTAGAAGTATATCATCTCTTCATTTATCTACAAACGATTAATTATTTACCGTTGCTGTTCCATTCAGTTAAATGTTGTCCCTAAGAGAAAGAGCTTTTGGGCTTTACATTTTCTGTATAAATAATGAGTAGTCACCACATTCAGCACAGACTTGGCATGACAAAGGTTAATCCAAAAAGTGTAATATGATTGGTTCATAGATTAGATTCCTCCAATTCCCCAACCAAGCAAAATGCGCAAAATGTTGCAGTTGAGAGAGATAGACAGAAGAGATGGAGAAACAGGTTCAGGTAGGTAGTCAAGGGATACGTTGTACATTGTACAGTGTGATTCAGGGCGTGTGTGCGGGTGGTTGGGTGTGGGAGGCGGTCAGAGGAGGAGGGACGAAGAGAAAGAGTTCAAAGAGCACAGAGACAAGTCCACGGTCTTACTAAGACTTAGTCTTAGTGTTCAGTGGACATGACCCGAGGGTACACAGCGGTATACGGGAGGCTGCAGGACGATGTAAATCGTGATCAACGACTTACCTCTAGGTCTAGTAAAATTCCGTTTTCTTCTTTTTTCCCCCATGCTTCAACTAAACCCTGCCTAGTCCACAGAGTCATGGCGATGGGCGGATCGTCAACGACTATGGCGGAACAAAGCATGAGATTGCGTCTTGCCTGTGGGCATGAATTCAAGGATGACTGGACGTGATCGTGGAAAGCCACGGAGGTGTAAATCGGAGATAGTTGGACAACGGTGGGCGCGTTGCCCACTGTCGGCATCGCGTCGGTGGGGTCATCTAGTACATGTACCATCATGCCACCATTCCTTACTTTGTGCATAACAATAACACAGTGAGTGTCCAGCGGGGTTGGCTGGTTTCATTCAACACCCGACTGACGCCCCCTCCCTCTCTTTCCTTCCTTTCCCCTACCCTAGCTCCCCTGGATGTTATGGCCGCCCGAAAAGGCATTGGCAGGAGAGCGCAGTCACTGGTCGCAAGGGGGGGGGGGGGGAAGAGAGGTTGCTTGTCAGTCGGATGTTGAAACCAGCCAACCCCGCTGCCGGAAGAAGTTTTACGGTGGAGCAAAAAGTAATAAGACGATACCCACAAAACAACCCCATAAACAATAAAAATAAAAATGGAAAAACACAACAAACCAATTGATTACGGTATTACATAATGTGGAAGTATCGAAATGATAAAAATATAAAAAAGTATAAAAATATCAAAATAAATGCAAGGAATCGTTTGCTGTTTCTCCTCATGTCTATATATATACATGTATATGAACTATCTATCTCTATCTTCTTAGTGTAATGATGGTGTCAATTGAGTTTTGATAGTACATCATGTATGTTTTTAACGTGACATGCTTCCATTTTATGTCTCGTTTGGCCAAAAATATTCTTTTCATTGTGTAAACGTTTTGTGTGAAAAATAGATACATGACAATGTAGTCTATTTAGTTCTTTTTCTCTCATCCTCCACCATTCTGATCCATAAAATAATCTATCTCTCTCTCTCTCTCTCTCTCTCTCTCTCTCTCTCTCTCTCTCTCTCTCTCCCTCCCTCCCTCCCTCCCTCCCTCCCTCCCTCCCTCCCTCTCTCTCTCTATCTCTATCTCTATCTCTATCTATATATATCTATCTATCTATATATATATATATATATCTATCTATAAATGGATAGATCTATCTATAAATGGATAGATTTGGCTTTGGACCAATTGCCTCGTTATAAGATTTTTTACAAGATATCCTGCTTTATTAGCAAAATCAGTTAAAAACCCACTATTTGATGTACCTGGCTGTGAAATTTTTCAGAACACCCTGTATATAATTCACGCAACGTTGATAAAGTATAAGGTTTTCTGAGTAGGTCTGTTCAAATCGTTGGCGTTTCATTATGCAGAGTTATATTTTGCTCTAAATCAACAAGCGCATTGATAGTAAGGTAAATAAGGTCTGTATGAAGTTTTATCTTGATCGATACAAACTGAAGAGAATTATGGCCCCTTAAAGTCCTGCACATTGTTTTTTTTTGTTCGCACCCAGTATATGAACGCTTAATGTATGGTATTTATTATGTGCAAATTAATTTGGTATTAATATTAATACTGTTTGGGATATATATGGCAACATTAAGGTGTCAGTATAAGAACAAGCAAGACTGAAAACTAAGTTATCTTGTTTTTTGAGGCAATATTCTTAAATTATATATAAAAGAAAACTTATTAAAAATAATAGATAGGAATGCACCATCAAAAACCACCTAAACTCGCACCCAGTATATGAACGCTTAATGTATGGTATTTATTATGTGCGAATTAATTTGGTATTAATATTAATACTGTTTGGGATATATATGGCAACATTAAGGTGTCAGTGTAAGAACAAGCAAGACTGAAAACTAAGTTATCTTGTTTTTTGAGGCAATATTCTTAAATTATATATAAAAGAAACCTTATTAAAAATAATAGATAGGAATGCACCATCAAAAACCACCTAAACTCCGTTCCAACACAACCTTGGTTTAATACACAAACTAAAAGACTGGCAGGTTAAAAGAAAAGATGATTCTATAAAATGAAAATCTGTAATACTGAAAGAATTAGAAACAAATATAAAGAAATTAAAAAAAGAAAAAACAACAATCACGTAGGTCAGCCCGTTCTGAATATGTAAATAACGTGATAGATAATGACACAAATAACAAAAAACTTTGGGCCTACATTAGAAGTAAAAATCAAGAGAACTGTGGAATTTTAGACCTAAAAGATAATAGTAACACAGTAATTCAAGACCCCAAAACTAAAGCAGACCTTTTAAACAACCAATTCTCTTCAGAGTTCTCAAATCCAATCCCTAAAATAAGAAATGTAATTTTCGAAACCAAAAATTACCTAAAAATGAGCCTAATAACTGTCACAAAAAATGGAGTGCTCAAATTACTATTAAATAGAAATGAACATAAAACTACAGGACCAGATAAAATCCCAGGCAAGATATTAAAACTATGTGCACATGAATTAGTTGAGGTGAATAAGCTCTTATTCCAAACTTATCTTAATCAAGGCAAAGTCCCAAATGAATGGAAAAATGCAAACATTGTACTGCTTTTTAAAAAAGGAGATGAATTTAAAGCAGAGAACAATAGACTTGTATCCATAACATCTTTAACTTGTAAATTACTATAGCATATCAAACACACCAATATAATGGACCATCTAGAAAAAAAAATGATATACTTGATAACATCCAACATGGATTAAGGAAAAAAAGAAGCCGTGAAACTCAATCAATAACAACTTTAAATGATTTTAGCAACTACTTAAATAGGAAAGGACAAATAGATGCTATTCTATTAGATTTCTCAACGGGCTTCGACAAAGGAGACCATCAGGGGCTATTCTTAAAACTTAAACGATACGGCATACAGGATAAAATTCTAAATTGGACTGAATCATTTCATAAAGGTAAAACTAAAAAAGTTCCTGTAAAAGGTATAGAATCAAACCCGTAACCACTTCTTTCAGGAGTACCACAGGGTACAGTGTTAGGCCCACTCTACTTTTTACTATATCTATAAATGACACTGATCTTAATTTTACAACAGGGACCAAAATGAGACTATTTTCAGATGATATTTCCAGAGAAATAAAGAATATAAATGACTGTAAAGTACTGAAAATGGAATTTCACCCAGAAAAATGTCAAGGTCTCAAAATAAACAATAAAAAGAAACCTATAGAATCAAACGATAACCTACACAACCAAACACTTAACACTACAAAAAATGCAAAATACCTAGGTTGTTATTATAAACTACAATGGAAAGACCAACACCATGAAATACATGTATGTAAGAAAGCAAATAGTCTATTAGCATTCTTAAAACATAGCATCAATGACTGCCCACAACATGTCAAGGATAAATGCTACAAAACCCTTTGTAAAACCAATCGTAGAATATGGAGGATGTGTTTGGGATTCACATAGTCAAAACCAAATAGATGAGCTAAAGAGAGTACAACGGAATGCATCAATGCTGAGTTCTTTTCTCACTTTCAATTTAAACACCTGACCTCCATAAAAACTAATGGATTTATTTCAACACTCATATAGGATGTATCTACATAAATAATGCAAAAACCTTATAAGTAGGTATGAAAAAAGCAGCAAAGAATAAGATTACGATTTGAGAAAGAAGTAGCAAATTATACTAAAAGCTACAGAAAAACAACAACCAAGAAAAGCCATATTGTTAAGAAAAATTGGCAACAATTAATCATAATATATATATAATCAGTCAGTATATTTTATTGTTACCAACAGGGAAAAAATAATCTTTTTGCCACTAAATTAGAAAATAAATATAAGGTGTATAGAAGCACTTTAAATATTTAGCTTTGTTCACAATTGTTGTTTGACAATAAATACTTTGTGTATATATATACACACACAGACACAAATATATGATATACAATGTATAAGAATCTGACGCTATGACTATGAAACACATTAATCACCTCACTTGATTGACAACATAAAGCACAGGCTGACTCAAATTAAAATTATTTTCTTAATAAATGGAATTCAATATTTAGGTGATAAAATCATCGAATCTTAAACTAAATTATGAAAAGGGAAATAGATAAGCAATACTAACACTGTAATTTACTTTTATCTACAGCATTCACAAAAACCATTATAAGTAGAGCAATTGCAACATTCCGGTTTATAAATTTAATATTTGAAACAATTCAAAACATCTGGATGAGCCAATACAGAAATGCTACATGGCTTTTTCAAAATGGACACTTTAAGGTACAAGTCAAGTGTGCTATCCCAAACGTTCGAACATTTGGGGATTTAATAATAATGTATTTTTAATAAGAGCGCTTATGAGCTGTCCCCATGGAGCAATTTCACTAAGCTGGGTTGATTTCTTGGTTTAGTTAGAGTATAAAACTAAAGCAAACCATTACACATACTCCTCTTTGTGATCGAGGACAGTCCAATAGCATTCAAGGTATTGAGGCCCAAAATGGTTTGAGATGTGGGATAGCCCACTAGTACATTGAAGTGTCCAAACGTCAGTAACAGCAAAGTGTAGATCTCAGGTTGAAAAGGTTAAAAAAGGTTAAAAATGAATAAGATGGCTGTCAAGACTCTCCAGTGGTTAACTGAGGGAAGAGAAAAGAAGCCAGTCTCTGGGTGAGTGTGAGTCAGAGCCTGGGAAGGAAAAAGACTGGACAACTCTTTATTCCAAAGGGAGCTTACCTACATAAAGGAACACAAAAAACAGTTGTAGTGCAGTACATGTAGTAGTGGTGGCAAAACTAACACCAGTAGTAGTATTAGTGGTAGCATTAGTAGTAGCAAAGTACTATTACATCTCATTAAAGTACAATTCAGCCTTATCTTAAACTGTACAAATGCGTAAGACTTGGTGAATCCGTCATTGCTTTTTGGTCATATTCCTCTGCTTAATTAATTAATATTATGCTGATTCATGAACACCTATTATAGGGTCTTGCAAAGACAACCTTGCAAGGTATCACCCAAGAAAGAAAGAAAAGAGGATGAGAAAGGGACTGCGATGAAAGGGCAACAATATTGAATGAACTCAGCAATACGCAGACTCAGAGGCAAAAGCGAGGGAGTATTGGAGAGAACATCTTTCCACATCTTTAGTTGTGGCCCAACAGTCCAAACCACAGTATATGTGTACTATGAGTGAGCAACTTGAGAGTGTTTTCTTGTTCTTATTTAATCTTATATTTGAAAATAGTCCAATGTAAAGCTCTGGGTAATGCTGGCATTAAGATGAAAAAAAAAACAACCAGTGAAAATAAGCAAGCACCAACAGTTTGTTGAAAAGAAATGCTAATGAAATGTGTGATAGAGTGGTGACCGCCTAACACTAACATCCCACCCCTGGGGTAAATGGAAAAGTGGGATGTCAGGCAGACTGGGATCTTAGGCAGTCACTACTGTATTAGAATTATTATCATTATCATTATAATAAACATAAAACATTATCACTATCATTATAAATACTATTACTATTAACATTAATCATTATTATTATTACTACTATATTCATTATTATAACTATAATAATAATAATAATTATTATTATTATTATCATCATCATTTTATTTTTATTATTAAGGCTGAGAATGGCAGATGAAATAAAGTGAAAAAAGCCGTGAATCCCATCACAAGCATTTTTGCTGTCATATATTCAAAGCCCTACTTGTAGGCCTATTCATAAGAGAACGCTCAAAGTGAAGAGGAATGATGCTAGCCTTTAAGATCGCTCCCTGCTCCGCAAAGCGAGTGTGTGAGTTTCCTCCATAAGGGTGTGAGCTAAGAAGGACACTACATTGCATTAAGCACCTCCGGCTAACGCAATTATGCCTTCTGTGTGTCGCTTTCATACAAAGAGTGAGCCAAGTTAAAATGCATTTCATCAAATTAAATCTACTGGTTTGGACTTGGCTGCAGCAAAAGTGGACTTAATTGGAGTGATCGACCTTGACCCAGCGACTGGAAAGTGGGGAAATTTGAGTGATATCGGTGATAAATGGGGAGGGAGGGGTTTCCACAACAAAAAACTAAAACAAAAATGGAGTGACTCCCTGGAAAAAGGGGAGACTTGGGAGGTCTGTACACACGAGTTCCCACAACACTTGACGTTTGATCTAGCTCTAGAAATGATAGCCTTCTAGTAGGTTGCCTCTTTAGGATGAAACGTGACTAGCCCATTGTACATCCTGCGGATGCATTTCTACGGAATCCAGTGCCACAGATGTAAAGCAACTATATTTTAACCACTGACCAATGTTAGTTATTCTCAGCAACAGCCACGGACCTGAATTTCAAGCTCAACCGGAACCGCGGAGGATTTTTCGTGGCTGTCCACTGCGGAGGACTTTTCGCGGAAAATTGTTGATGCGTGAAGTCGGGGCTCCCTGTCATACGACAAGTTGGGCACATTATTTTTCTGTACCAGCTGAAAGGAGGCTTGAACCAACAACTGTTTTCACACAGATCCTACTCTCTGTGTTACATAAGATACAAAAGCAAGTCAAGTTCTCGATGAGCCTAAATCATCAGACAGTCTGTAATTATGCCATGTTTCATGATGAGGGTTCCGGATGTAATTATTTAATCACAATGGCATAATTAAGAACATTCAATTATTGTTTGTTTGGCAAACTTTTATATTACAATAATAATATAAATATTCTATAAATGCTCACTATGAACATTTATTTTCATTGTAAAAACATGTACACGACTATGAGTATAAGATCATAAATAATATATTTTTACATGAGTATAATCATAGATTCATATGCATGTACATAAACAGTTTTTAAAATATAAAACATTTGGAACAAAGTCTTGCATGTAAAATGATGAAAAAAAAGAAGGGAAAATAAGTGAACAAAAAATAAAAATATGATAAACACACCTACAAAAATAACTTTTCTTTGATAAAATGAAAAAGAAAGACAACCCACAAAAAACAAAACAACAAAAGCAACAAAAATCATAAAAGAAAAGTAAAAGTTCGGGACATTTTAAAACTAAGGGAACCAATTTTCAGCTTCATTTAAATAAAAGCTACTGACATTGTATATTGGGTTAAATAAATACTCTATTTTCCCACATTTCCTTGTGAGAGTCTTTTTACAATTGAACAGAGTAACCTAAGAATCAGAACTGTTGTCATTTAAAAATGAAATAAATATCATATATATGTGTTCTCTTGTCTCGGGCTGAGTAATCACCAGTGATTTAAAAAAATGTTCTTATGATTATGAAACACCTCTATTTTTTAAAAGTTGAGGCATACTTTGCACATAATAAATAAATGTAAATTTATTATGCCATTTATGTGCTAAAGCTATAGACAGGGCACACACATGTGTATATATATACATATATATATACAATATACATACAAATGAAGTCAAGCACCAAATTGCATCCTGTATTGAGAAAAAAAATTAATCAAATTGAACATAAATGAGTTTTACAGTTTTACAGGAGATGAAAAATTGGAAAGAGCAAACACAAATTAGACCACTTTTCATTTATTTAATACTGCAATTATCAAAATGTTGAGGTGTAGACAGTCGAGGACTTTTAACATTATGAAACACGCGGTGATAAGTAAAAGTTGACCATTATGACAGGTGCATCGACACATTTTAATGTCACACTTACGACAGAGTAAAAGTACAAATGGAAAAATGGACAATGGAATTCACTTTAGACAAAATAGTTAAAAAATAAACTTTTCGTTAAAATAAACACTAGCATCCATCAACTTTTGTCTTTCTTTAGGTCTGAAAGCTAAAAAAAAAAATACTTGGATTAAAAAGAGCAGCCCCAACCTTAAAACTGAATACGATAATCCAGTTTCGCTTATTTGTTACGATGAATTTTTTGCTAAGCTGTTGTATCACTGCTTGCTTTATTCGCATACACTTTGATAAAAATCTCACAAACTCAAGATTTGCCATCTCACATTACACCATATTGCCAATGGAGGCATTAAAATATAATTATGTCTTTGATATGCCACATCAAAAGTACAAATTAACAACTTATAGTAATCATGGAAGAAGAAACATTATGGGAGTTAAGGTCATGTTGGATAAATTTCAAGCAAGGTTATCTCTTTACAATAAAGATTGAACATATTGGATCTGTGGATAAAAAGGATTGGATATTTTTTCTCAATTCATACAAAGAAAGAAGAAAAGGATATTTCTTTTCTCAATTGCTCTTGCCAAGATTTTGTTATACTAAACTGCACAAGCCTCGCTGCTTGCAACAAACACTGTAAAATTTTAGTTAGACATGGGAGGAGTTAGTTTGGCAAACAATGCCATTCCTTGAGACCTGTCTACTGACTACCTATCATAACTCAGCTTGGTCAACATTGGCAGCAGCTAAAATTAAAAAGACAAGTTCTGAAAATTGACTTTCCATCTGTCATGCCCGAAGTAGATCTTTGTCTTAGAGAGAAATCAAACTTTTCCAAAAGTCTTTAGTACCATACATCTTCCACTTCTAGAATGGTAAAATAGTGAAAGAATCATTTTCCCAGCAGTATTGCTAAATGCACTTGTACTTGTGTTGTATTCATGTACCTGCATTTCATGATCTGATTGTACTCACATTACTGCTCACAACAACCAGTGTGTCTGAAGCACGGAGCTCTTAAAAATAAAGATAGAGAGTGCTCTCTCTTGATTCACAATGGCTAATTGTTTGGTCTTGCTTTTATGATGGTCCACCGTTTTATATTGATTGTAGAAACACAAAAGTTTCAGAATACATAGTTATACAACTCACAAGAATCAGAGCAAATAGAATGCGTACTTAAACAAAGAAAGCAGATGATGTAAAGTATACTTTAACAACATAGTCATACATAATATTCTATCAAATTATCACTTTTAATGCAGTCGTTCTATAGATCTAAATGTATAGCTACAAATTTTTTGGATTTTCACCATTTCACACGGAAGTGAAATTTATATAAAGTCACAGAACTTATAAATTTTTATCAAAAATAAAATTGTGCTTTTTGCATTGATCAATATAATTTTTGATTAAAAAAAAATACCATGAGTGATTTTCAATAAAGTTTACTTTGGTGTGAAAAAGTGAAAATCAGAAAATTTGTAGTTACATGTCATTTCTTTCTTTCAAGTCAGTATCAAAAAGAAACCAAGCAAGCTGAATATGTGAATGCTTTCGACAGCTTTAAATGATTGGAATAGATCATTGAAATAAATACAAAATCACTTTAGTGTAAGTAAGCAATCAGTAAATCTGTTACAGTAGCAGAAGCACACAGGCAGGCAAAATATTAATTTGACAACACATCAAAACTACATGCCAACACACATACACACAAAAACAGAATATATAATTTATGAGCAAACATATATGTATATAGGTTAATTAAGTATACATGTATAAATTATAATGTGTGACATTTTATAAGAGTGATGCAGGTTTGAAGATGACCAGCAATATGAGGGTTATTGTTTGTATGTTTGTGTTTGTTAGTATGAGAGAGAGAGAGAGAGAGAGAGAGAGAGAGAGAGAGAAGGTATAGTC
>JBCHJU010104000.1:241-10738 GCA_039654505.1 Plocamopherus imperialis | reverse complement strand
AAATTTTAGTAGCCAGGTGTTGCTCCATGTTTCAAGTTTGTCCAAATCCTTCTGTAGCACCTCCATGCTTAGGTCTTATTCTAGATCTAGATCCAGATTCTAAATTATAAATAGACTCGAGGTCACTGACGGTGTGACATTGAATGTTTGTTTCGATTGAAATTGAATTGAAATTAAAAGTCAAGTGTACATTTAGATCTAGATCTAGATCAATTACATCTAGATCTGGGGTTCCACGAGTTACGTAGGCTACTAGATCTAGATCTAGAATATAGATCTATCGATTCTAGATTTTTTCCATCCAGAGTAGATCTGCCAGTGCTCTGTACCACTATATCTGCTACCACCACTACAAAGGAAAACTGGAAAAAAACAAACTATCAGTGTCACGATTATTTTATCATTTTATGATATAATGTTATTATCATGAACCACATTGACTTTATCAAAATATGTGTACTCACCGCGTTCGTATCATTGATAATTCCTTCAACTTTTTTCGATAGTCCCTCAGAAAACAATGTGATAAAGGGAATCAAGATAGAAATAGTCGCCTTCATCTTGTCCTCGAGTTGAAAGGAAGTCAAACGTGCTTACCGTAATTTCACAACATTACACGCCATTTTTGACGCCACAAGTCATG
Source organism: Plocamopherus imperialis (assembly GCA_039654505.1). Classification (NCBI taxonomy): domain Eukaryota; kingdom Metazoa; phylum Mollusca; class Gastropoda; order Nudibranchia; family Polyceridae; genus Plocamopherus; species Plocamopherus imperialis. The sequence goes on along the minus strand of JBCHJU010104000.1, from coordinate 10,095 downwards.
TGACCAACTCCATGGAAACCCCGACAAAACAAAGTAGCGCCGTAGGCTCTAATAAGTGACTACACGTCCATGAATTTATAAGGTCATGGATTCTTCAATTAATTGTTACAGAAGTAGAGCTACGTTGATGATGTTTTAGACTTGGCGTGTACGCAGGCCCGTGGGATCAATTGACGGCCATTTTCGTATGGGATTAGGATCGGAATTCCCCGATGAGCGATTTAGTCATTAAAACGTATGGATAGTCGATCCATACACTTTGGTCATACCCAAAGATTTTAAAATTAGATTATATACACTTCCATGGTCACACTAAGTCACTGGGTCATACAGTATTATATTATATAGGATTCTAGACACCGTCGGCACCCCTGTGAACTCTTTCTGGCTTTGTCTCTTGCGGGCAGCCCCGATGTATTTAAAACATTTGAGTTTTCGCCTATTATTACTGCAACTAGATTACGCGTCCTTTCACCACTTTCATCCACACGAAAATGGCGGCCAAAGTGGACAATTGGGACTACCTGCAAGAAACAAAGCAAGAGATGGTTTGCAAAACCGCGTACGCCATCTAGAACCCTAAATTACGACAATATCTTTGACTACCGCGTACGCCATCTAGAACCCTAAATTACGACAATATCTTTGACTACAGCGTACGCAATCTAGAACCCGAAATTACGACAATATCTGTGCCTACGGCGCATGTTGTGTCAAAAGATGAGGCCCATACGACGAACAAACGGATCGAGTTACTAACATGTGCAGGCCTGAGATTATCTCTTAGGGAGGGCAGGCAAAAATTGAAAGTGGCATGAAGTTATGAGGGCACACGGCAATTACCAGGGGCACAAGGCAAAAAAAAAAAAAAAAAAATTCTGATTGCAAAATCCACGAGATTTGAACCAATAAAAAGCGCACAATTAAACTAACACATTTGGTTAAATTGTGAAAAAACTTTTATTTTTAAAAGGGAACCATTTCAAGGACTTTGATTTAGATTGTGGAAAACATTGAAAAAAAAAGCTAGGTCAGCTATTTCAAAATTTGAAAAATCCAGTTAAACTCAAGCAATGAGACTTGCGTGAGGTGCACAGCTGAAAATTTACCCAAATTGTTCAAATGAAGATGGCTGATAATCAACCCCCCAAAATACGATAAAAAATTCACAGGTTAAATTTTACAAAAGTAACGAATGTGAGAATCTGAATGGATGAATTAGACTAACAAAATGAGAAATGTGTACATGTCAAATGTATGACTGTATGTAGGTCAGTAGCCAGGCATATAACATGAAGGAAGGTTTGGATACCGGTGGATGAATGGATGTAGGCCTACCACGAGGAACGCGCGAATAAGATCAGAATCAAAGATGGGTCCCATGGAAATGAACATAACGTACGATTTTTAATTTTAGGAATGAAAACTAACGAATGTGATTCAGAACGTTTTTCTACAGCTTCATGGAAAGCCGGCCTTACGGTTCTTGGTGTGAGAATAAAGAAAACGGTCTTTCAGAGGTACGATTCTTGATGTTTTACAATAAAGTGTGTGTGTGTGGGGAGGAGGGGGGCGGTAGGGAGGGGGAACCGTAAGTAGTTCATTGATCATGTGCATGCGTTAAATACAAAAAGTCCGCAATTGCTCGTCAGTACATGTACTTCGGATATACTCCGTATCGCAAAAAATCACGGTTTTAAAAAATAACGATTGCCCGAACATATTATGCTCTCGAGTAACTCCGACCGGTGACGAGGTCGAATCACTCTCGGCCTGAGCGATGATGCTAGTGTTAGTACAGTGTACTTGCAGTACAGCGGTGTACTAGATCTAGGGAGTGTATGCGCTCAACCCGTTTCGCCACAAATCTACCACTTTTATATCGTTTTATTAACGTTTTTTTTTTATGAGGGCATTGGATTCTTCGAGAAATGAGGGCACGGCAAAAAATGCCGTGGACAGGTTCGAAAATCGAGGGCACCACGGCAACGTGCCCGGGCACCACGGCATTTTACCGTGGGATAATCTCAGGCCTGCAAGCGGATACCTTGACAAGAATACTCAGCTATCTGAGCTTGTCAGCTATCATGAAGACTAATACTAGTTCTAGAAACTCTTTTTTAACGTAATGTAATAATACATGTACATTTGTATCACTAAAATCAATTGAAGTTAGTCCGTTACTCATTACTGAGCACAGGTGAACTAGGGACAGGGACCTAAATTTACTAGAATCTAGGCAAACGACACAATGTTGCAGTTTGCTATTCCTTTCCAGGCGGACTTTACTTTCGCCAAGTTAAGCCTAGGCGTCCACTGAGATTTTAGTCAGGTGATTTCCTAGCATAGACCTATCGACTATCAGGTGACGCGTTGGGGATTCCTCCGTGTGAGGTCAACCAAGACAGCTGTTACTATAAATATCGGCCAATGGCGTTTAGTTATCGTTCTCTAGTTATCCGCTTGTGTTGACACATTCCTATAAAAATGTACCATAAAGAAAGTACGGTTGCCCACAGGACATACTGCATCAAGCCAGTATGCGTGGGACGCGGGATTTCTGCACCACAATTTCGGAGCGCTGTCCCCAGCACCCCAGCACCCCGCTTTCACGTTAATTTACTGGCCTGCAGTTGCTCTATTCATTCTCTATTCGTATGGCTGCCTCTTGCTACCAATACAGTACTCGCCGGATTCCTGCACGCTCATGGGAGTAACCAAAACGCGTGCAGGAATTCGATGTCGCAGGAATCCAGCGTTCAGGGGAAGCAATCCAAATCTTCCCCCCCCCCCCCCCACCTAAAGATTATGACCCTTATCATGAATTGCTTTAAGGTGTATACAAATTCGATAGAAATTATAAACAGATTATTTCATTATAGAGTCGATGTGTGAAACAAAGTCAACCGTGCATTTACATAACCTTTAAAAAGTTTAACCTTTTAACTCCCGTCCATCATAAATCACAAACGTCGCCCAGCCCCCCACCCCACAATGCGAACGGAACGATAGTGGGTGTAGTGTAAACTTTTGGGTGTAGTGTAAACTTTTGGGTGTAGTGTAATGGAAGCTCGCAGACTTGGCATGACGCAGTGACCTCGATGCCCCGTCTACCCCGCCACCAGCTCAAATCGGGGCACTGTCGCATCACTCACTGCTGCTGCTGTCGTCAGAACGGGCTTGGGATTTGATGAGGTTATGATGCGTGTTACTAAAGCGCACCTAGAAGTTACACTTTCTTCACACGCACACAGACAGACAGACACACACACACACACACAACACACATAATTAACACCGAACTTTGAACATGATACGAGAATTTTTTTTTTCGACCACGAAAACTTATGAGACGGACTATATGACATCAGGGTTCGTACACATTTCATGAGACAAAATTCAAGACTTTTTCAAGACTCCCAAAATAAAATTCAAGACCACTCGATATGCACTATAACAATTTAAAAAAATAATTAACCAAATGGTTCATTGGCCTATAGCCCTGTAAGTATGGGAATTTTCCTTTCAAATTATCCACATGACATTCATAGATCTATATTTGGCTTTGATTGTGATAATTTCAATCGGATTCTCATACACATTCCAAGTCTTCAAATCAAAGTTCTGCAGCAGTTATCCTCGACATAAGTGTAATGTAGGTAGTAATCAGTAATTGATATGACTCTGACGTTAAAGTTTTCAGGAGTACTGATGCTAATAGTAGAATAGTGGTAGTAAATGCAATATAAGGCTATTGCTTTCTTACAAATTACATGATGTTGATCTTTCAATTGTAGCTTGTCATCTTTAATTTTTTTTTTTTTTAACAACACCGTGGTATTTGGCATTCTTTGTAGTTTTACAGTGTTTGGTTTTGTAGGTTACTGATCATCTAAGTGTACATGTACTTGGCCTTTGTGTTGATGAAATTCCCTTTTTCCATTCTTTTCCCCACTGTTGGAGAAAGTTAATAGATAACTTCTTGTTTATAAATGAAGTAAAACGCACCTCCGCATGAATACTGTGCATCAGCACAGAGAAAGGTTTAAGTTTCAGTTTCATTGAGCTAGAGAGGACAAAAAATTAAAATAATCGCCCTTGCCGATTTCCTTATAAAGAGAGAGGACTGCATTTCATTCATAAAAAGCCCTGAACTCGTCCTGAATTTGAGGAGTACATATTTTATGTATGTACATTTTATATCCACTGATTCCGACTCAAGTCGACTCCGCTTAACTCGATGTCGGTGGGGGAGAGAAAAAAGATCAAGATATCCTTTGTTCAAGTTAACAGTTGATAGATATTGTACTACAGTGGGGGTCTGTTCCAAAGAAAAAGATCAAGTTATTCGAAAATAAAGTTAAGCAACGAAGAGTTAAGTGGAGTCAACTGTATATATATATATATATATATTACTATAATTATACACAGTAAGTCGAACAATCTCAAGGCAAACTTTACAATCAAGGCGACTGCAAGACAAGTAAAGAACACAGAAGACATCAGGTTAATAGCACAATCTTCAATATTTATTTTTATTATTTTATTTTCTCTTCTTCTGCAATTTAATATGGTCATCAATTCGGTAAAATTCCTAAGTGTATGGGATGAACAGACTGCCAGGCAACAGGCCAAGGCAAGACACACACACACACAGGAACACACACACACGAACACAAATACACACAGTTGAATGATAAAAATCAGGTAGAACAACAGGGGATGGATGAGGAACGACGGGATGAGCGAGACAATTTGTGTGTGGAGTCAACAACTGGACCTCCAGCCTGGGATGAAACAGAAACACATTATCCTCATTATAATAATCAACATTAATTCATTAATTTTAAATAATACTACATGAATGCCAATGCCGGTCCGTTCAAGGACACATTAATGATTAATATCCAACAAGGCAACAAACAACATTAATAAAGAGAATCAAGATTCTCCATACAATATAAAAACTGGCAGTTTGAATCTCTCTCCATTGCTGTCTTATAAAATACATATAATAGCAACAATGTATAAAATATCGACTTGAGAAAATGAATGCGAAGGTCAATCAGCAAAACAACGATCGTATTGTGATGTGAACGCAATGGAAACGCCCATCAGACCTGGTTAGTTGGCCCCGAGGCAATTGGACCATTAGGACTAACACTATCGTTACTCTTACCATATATATGTCTATGTTGTATCATTAAACACTTGACCATACACTCCCGCCTCCGCCCTGAACTGGCAGACAATCAAAAGTGGAGCGCCACCCTTATGACAAGAACTGATCTGATGAGGATGATCTAGGCCTACCCTACGCCATTTAAATTACCAGCAATGAAAACAAATATATGCACTTGGTCGTCTCAAATCCACACATAATAGGAATAACAAAGGAACACATGGCATAAACACACACGCTTACATAATATAAATATAAGAATAATTCGAAGGCATTGTACACAACACACACCGACGTGAGACATGAAATGAAATGAGGGGAGTGCGATGCGATGCGCTTGGTCATTACAGTTGCAGGCATTGGTTCTTTCTTCGGCTGAGGACAACGCAACGCAATGAAATCAGGTGGGAAGGGCTGGCTGGTAGGGTACAGGCTAGGAATGAGTGAGGTTGGGAGAGGTGCCATCGAACACAACGTGCTGCCGTAGGGAAACCAAATGCAATGCCCCTTCCTACATGACTTTGGTGTAGCAACAAGACAACCACAACCAAAGACATGTAACAATACAATATGCCCTTACCTACCTATCCACCCACCTGCTCTACTGAGTTTGTTACAATATATATATATATACAGGGATGGCACCAGGCCAAAAAAAAACAAAAACCAAACAAACAACAAAACAACAACCAAACAGAAAAAAAAACAAACAAACCCAAAAACAAAACAAAAAAACCCAAAAAACACCCCGAAAAATTTTCATGTCGGACCAACCCTATGACTATGAGTACTACAACAACTGGGTTCCCCCCACCTAAAAACCTCATGGACGCAAAAAGCTGTCCCCAGAGTGTGTCCCACATATTATAATCAAGCCATAAACGTAATAACGACAACCCATATACACATACACTCTAAAAAAAAAAAAATGCTGGCTGTAAAAATACTTATATCTAAACAAGAGAAACCCAGTGATCAAACACACACCATTCTATATTAACCTAACAATGATTAACTTGACTTATAACGACAATAATAGAAGGATAAGAACAAACTAAAACACTGAGAAAAGTCTCATAATATAAAGAAAGACATAACACCATTTGCCAAAACGCCAGCCCCTCAAACAAAAAACCAAAACCAAACCCAAAATAAAACCAAAAAAAAAAAACAAAAAAAAAAGGCCAAAGAAATTCCAAAACCATGTAACTTGTAAGCCGGGAACCACAAAGCAAAAAACAAAAAAAAAAAACACTCCCCACACCTGCAAAAAAACAACAAACAAACCATGACATGAAATCTACACACACACACACATACTTCCACTAGAGCACACAAACACCCCACTCCCAGCATTTCAAAATAACAATTAATAGTGCTATAAATCACAGCATATATTTCAATTTGAAATGCTAAAAAAAACAACAAAAAAACACCCCCAACAAACCAAAACCAACCAAACATCACAAAAATGATCACAATATCTAACAACAATTGAATCAAAGTATAAAACACCAGGCAGGCGGCCTCCACGCCAAGCCAAACAAACACATCATAATAAAACAAACACATCGTAATAAAAATTTTGTTAAAAAAGTCCCCAAGCACGGCGGCCAGAGCTGAAGTGAATTAAGATAGATGACCTAACAACAAGGTTTAGAACCAGAATGACGATGAACAATATTACAAAGAACAAATAAATATAATTTAACAAATTATAAATATAAAAAAAAAACAAACAACAAAACAAAAACCAACAAAGCCCCAAACCCGAACAACAACCCCTAAATTTATAGCCTAATATATCATTAATTATTTATTTATATATCATATAATATGAATCACACACAGAAACATGTCATGACACATTAAACCCATACACAAATTCAAAGGAATGAAACGTCCTGATGAACCTTTCCCTATATTAAAAATATGGAAATATATAGATACAATAGGTATACACATGTGTTAAAACAATTATAACCATACTATGGTGTATGAATTGAATCATGAAGAAAAGGTTTTAAAAAAAAAGAACCTAAAATCAAAATGCAAAAAAAACCCAGGCCTACAGTGAGACCTGTGCCAACCTCTACAGCGCCAGAACAGGCACCTAGCCGTAAAAAACCCAGAACACCAACCAAACACGGCATCCCGAGGCCTCAAATGAGGAGACGTAGGGAAAGTGAAAAATTTGTTAAAAAACTAGCAACATTTTAAGAGCAACACAACGGCTGCATGATCATCAACACTGGCTAATTGTGGTAAAAACATGAGTTCGGCCAGAACACAAAAGATAAACTGGCAAGGGAGAGTGATTCCAGTAAAAACCATGAGAATAATAATAATGATAAAAAAAAAAACAACAACACAAAAAACATAGGCAAAACAAACTCATGTTACATTTACAGATTAAAATCAAAATTTAAAATTAAATTAAAAATTATCATAGAGACATGGTAAATAAAAACCCAATAGTACGTGAAACATGAAACATGAAAAAAGATGGACCAATTAAACACTGCAAAGGATGAAGTTGAAAATGTAAAAGGCTCAAATCTGGACGAAAACCAAATAAAAGCAAAACAGTGCCAGGGTGGGGAGTGTGTCCGAATGGCCAAACTGCCTGGCAGCCTAAGCGGCCTCCTACTGTAAAGACACTCTTACTCGCTGCCATGGCCGTCACACATGTGGTCTCGTTTTGCCCTACTTATTTGATATATCGCCTGGCGCATAATTGGCTCTAGCAGTTAACGGCCCAAAGATGAACTCTTCTTCTTTGCTAGACAATAAATAGTTATTTCCCTTAGCTCAAAGTTGGCTCTAGTTTGTCTTTTAAGGTATAGTATCAAAAATTGATATTTCCGTGTGTCATAATATTGTCACTTTTTGAACAAGCATTAAACCTAAGCCAAGACAGATAGCTCAAATTCTTTTTTTTTATTTTTTTTTTTTATAAAGTTCAAACTATTTTCTACCATAAAGCAAAACAAAAAAAAAAACAACAAAAAACAACAACAACAGAAAAACAGTCCCATAGCTTGGTAAAATGATCATTGTTGAATTTTTGAAAATACCCATCAACCCCACCGGCATTCCTAAATTTGGCAGCTTAATCAAGTTGGGCAGTGAGTGTGTTGACTATGTAAAAAATGCTAACACCATCTGGTCAAAGCCAGATAGTTCGGGTTGCGGACACACATGTAACCGGTTAGTTCATAATGCTTCCTATAGAATATGTGGAGTACGGTAACAAATCTAACCTTCAACACGAAGGCATGGTACATTACCAGTGGCACTATACAATTCACCAAACGGAAAAGCTTTAAATCCAAACATGTAAGAAGGGAGGCAGAGAGATAAAGAGTGAGAGAGAGAGAGAGAGAATGCATCGTGCAGAATGTCTTGCACATACACCACAACACATAGCAAAAGGGTGCTCTTCATTTTCACTATAGCTAACACCTGAAATTTGGGAACTGATAATGGAAAAATGGAACACAGGAAAACCCCACACATAGATGGGAAAACCACACACATGTAACACACATACACATAGAAAACGTCAATACCACTATGTGACTATCTCGGGCTTGGCTTCTTTAAGTTTGATTGAACATCATTTCTCTTCAAAGTGCGGTTGAATTTCAGTAATGGAAAGAACTGTTGAAAAGGAAAATCAGTTAAGAAAAAAAATGTGTTAACTCCATCCATCCATCCAGTCCCATGAAGCATTAGACTTCAAAAAATGTGAACATCATCAGGAGAAAACTGACCGAATGCCTTCCTAAACAATGGACAGGGAAGCAGATCGGAAGCCATCCATGATGCACACATAGAACCCCAATCCACGAACAAGGCACACTTATGGTGTCTCGGGAGGGGGGTGGGGAAACAAAAACAAAAACTTTTTGTACACAGTGGAAGCGTAACATGGGCACATGAAAGAGAAATCAGATCTAGAAGGGTTGATATGTTCACCACTAAAAATACATATATATATTTGTAAACAGAACAGAAATTTTAAACTAGCTCAATGTTTAAGTCACTTGAACAAAACAGTGCACTTACTTCTGGGGTGGTAAAAAAAAAAAGATTAAAAGCCAGAAATAAGAAACAAAAGAAATAATTTCAAAGTCTCATTATAGAGAATAAAAAACTCGTTTTAGCTTAACATTGTTTCAATTTCTTTCACACATCCAATTAAAATACTAAAACCTAAAAAAAAAAAAAGAAATTTCATTGTCAAAGTAAAAGACGAATAAAACATCTGTGAATGCAATGGAAACAGTAAAACGTTGGGCAGGAGAAATGCTTGGGGAAACAATGGAGACACCAAAAGAATCCTCAATGTGAGAAACGTGTATAAAAAGCAGACAGAAAAAAAAAAGAAGAAAAAACCCTGAAAAAAAAAACAACCCAAACCCAAAAATGAACCAAATTCCCACCTCATCCTATTCTATTCCAGAAAGGATCCACACAATGCAACAATACAAAGTAACTATACATAGTATAAACCACCCCCCCCCCCCTTCCCAAATAAGAAAAAACAAAATGAAACAAAAAACCCTCACAAAAGTCCCCAAAAATGCAAATAAGAACAAACAACCCCAATAATATAAATCAAGTGTTCAAAATATTTAACCCCCCCCCCCAACTAAAAAAACAACAA